>PDGT01000002.1:881538-976739 GCA_003671415.1 Megathymus violae
TGCTTGTCGTCTTTTCTGTATTGCGTTTCAAATTTCAATGATCTCCCGCCGCTCGCCGCTCGCTTATATATTCGAAGCAATAGGAGACTCGAATCGTCCAGAATAATGTAGATCGTACACGAACGCGCCAATGAGAACAAGGTTAGCGTCGAAAAATCTGGAATATTAATTGAACAGCCAATCGCGTTTAAGCCCGCTGTTGAGAGAAAGAGATAAAATCAAATTGTCAAGGCATATGCTGCTACGAGAAAAGGACAGAGAATTTAGGTAGATAAATCCTGGGGTTGCTAGAACAAGTAACTCACAATAATTTCGGGAATTTGATACAGTCCTTTGGTAAAGGTTTCCAAAAAAATATTTTAATCTTTAAATATTCGTTTTGTATATATTGTAAGTTACCTGTAGTGTAAACTTAATGTGAATTGTTGGTTAGTTTGGTATGTTTAATGATTTATAGCTAAATAATGTAAAATTATACGCACCTTTTAAAAAAATAAAATTATACAATTTATATCTGCCATCATATTACCAACAGTGATGCTATTTTAACATGTTAAAATTTAACAAATAAATAATAATATAATTTAAATAAAGCATATATTATATTTTTTATGTAAATAACCTGTTTATTAGTTTTAAAAAAATAAAATTAGTTTTAAATACACCAATACGTTGCCAGCCAAAATGAAAAAGGGTGAACCAATTTATTAATTGCTCTCAAACACTGAAACCAATACAAGAAAAAATTATCACATTTAATTTTACACGAAAGAGGATAAATGTAGGTAAAAAGTCCATACCATTGTGCACAAGTATCATCAGTATTAAGATGGGTGATACAAAATCAAACGTATATTCCTCCAGGAAGAGCCTACCCCCTATTCTGTCATTTTGCAGGTTGCACAACGAACAGTGGTAGTTGGCTTAGACACATTGATGAATGGAGCCCATTTAGTGGTGGTATACCGTGGTATACTTTAGGTGGTAAATCGTAATACACTGTTTTCTTAAAATTAGAGTATTTCTTCAGTAAAAATTTTATTCATATAGTTTGTGTATGGATCTATTGAGTCGTAAAGCACGCAAAGTTATTACAAATAATTTGTTAAATTTTAAACATGGGTATAGCAACACTGGTGCATTGAAGAAAGCTCTAGAAAGGTCTTTAAAATGAGGACTGCGAGACTGAGACAGATATATTGTTGTTGTCTTCTACGTTACGTTACGCGCGTGACAGCGATCATGAATGATTGATAAAATCGAAACATAATTACGAATACTGATAATCGAATATGATTAGTTCCTAATCGTATTTTCATATTGCTAGTAACTAATCTGTATTACTAATCGTAATTCGACAGCCGTTAGGTAAGACGCGCCTTGTTTTTTTTATTTTGATGGTAAGAAACTACACTCGCAACCATTCATTATTATAAAAACAAACTGAAGTTAGTGTCTATAAAATTGTGGTGTACGATTATGAAATATAGTACCTACTGAAATTATTTGATTTTAAAGATATTTCGATTAATCATTAAAAATTACTAATTCCCCATTAGTATTTACCCAAGGCGGAACTACATTTTTTTAATGTAAGTACTAATTTATTATAAAGATTATATACCATCATCACCAGAACAAAAAAACAAATAAGCGATCTACTCAATAACTAAGGAATTAGGAATTAATGACATTTCATTAAGCTAAATAGTAATAAAGATTAGTATAAATTAATAAATGTAATTCGATGATGAACATAAAATTGGTAAATTAACATAATCGATTATTACTGATAATTACTAATTACTAAAAGATTTTATGATGTAAATTGTAAATCATTCATGATCGTCTTCAACTACCTATCTGTGTTCTGTGTTGTGTGTGTGTGTGTGTGTGCGCCTGCGGCGGAGTTGTGCTGCGACGTATATCAACGTGCTCGCGCTGCGTATCGGTCGGTAATTCTCGTCCTTGCCGCGGACACGAAATACTAATTAGTAATAATAATAATAATTATAATTCAGATATCTCGAGACATGTCTATAATCGAATGATTCTATTAGTATAAGTTAACTTGGATGCTCGACATTTCTCGCCTTGTTGGATGTGGCAACTCTGATTGTATTACATAATATATAACGACTGTTATTACTTTTATTAAAATTTTATTTCTATAAGTTTTTTGGTACGAGGCTATTTCGTTGTTCTAAGAATAGTTTTTCAGATAAAACATACAGATTTGATTAACAATGTTAACTTTTTGGAGATTAAGTTATAATCATTTTTACGAAATATTAATATTTATTTTTACATAATATTAATAGGTACCTTCCATACGACTCGAGACGTACCGCCATAAAGCAATTAATACTAATGCGTGGTGTTGGATTCGCTAAAAATAATTGTAAGTTTCATTTTAGACGTCAGGACTAAAAACTATATCCCTTCTTAGATGGTTCTTTCATATCAGCCTTTCATGTTGCCTCCAAGACTCCTACATCACCAAGGACTGAATAAATATTTTTAATGATTTTCTATACCTACCATCAATTCTATGTATGCGTTTCCATTGAGGCTAGTTATACTAAAGGCTATAACTTGAAATCATTATAAAAATGTCTTTAAAAAAAGTATGGTAGCTTAATGGCGGGAATGACAAATTCATAGGCGACGGTGACCATTTACCATCAGGTGGCTTGTTGGCACGTTTGTGGACAAGTTACAAGAAAGAAATAAAGTAACATAATTATCTTTATTACAAATGACTCTTAAACTATCCATGAGCAAATGTTACAAATTCACTTACATTAGGAACAATCACAGCTACTATAGCTAGCCCGTAATAATTTATTACAATTTTATTACATTTAAACTATTCGATAACATTGGTAACAAACACCTTGATTCGGTTGCGGCTAAATATCACATGTTGTAATGTAATACCACTAAATATTAGTTAACATTAACCCTAGACGTCCAACTTAAAACTGTTTCTCAACAATTTTAAATTCTTAATATATCCATTGAAATTAATACATTCTAAATTTAAAATTAAACATTTTAGACATACAGATCTGTAACTTCATTTATCTACGTAATTGATAGAGTATTTAAAAGACTGGCTCTGAAGACAATCTGTTAACAGTGTGGCCGAAGAAAAACAAAATTGTCATACTCGTACAGCCATAGTATACACATAACGAGTTTGGGTAATTGGTGATAATAACACAATAGGTACAAGTTATTTTTTTGTTTTTTATATTACATTGAAATAGATTGACAATTCTGTATACGACATAATGCTGTGTGTAATGTGCATAATACAATGTTAATATCTGTGTCATACCGATATATTGGGACCAAAATAATTTCATCATAAAAGTATGAAACCTTAAATTATAGTACGTGCCTAATAGAAAGCCTCTGTGTATCACAAAGGATGGATTATGGAGCAAGGATATCGGAATCTAATTTAACCAGAGAACCCATAAAATTAACATTTCATACGTAAATACTCAATTTTTTTCTTTTTATTATTAAATTCAATGTTTTAGAACCATTATTACATTTATTATTATGATTTTTTTTTAAACCGCTACAGAGTACGTTAACCTTGTCTTTAAACCGCATTATCCATAATCAATAATTTACATTCTGCCGTGTACGCCGGCTTTTAATCAGTCAATCCATCTCCAGTTTTGGAACATATACAAATGTACATAAATATCCTGTCCATGTACAGTCTAAACTTGTTGAACGCGTCTCTATTATTTACACCATTTTAACTATCTACTTCATTGGTTTTGGCGGGAAGGCACAGATTATATAAAAATAATGAACACTTAGGGACCCTGCTGACGACCTCAGTAGAATTAAAGTTACGAGACACCTTGATAGCAGTCTCTTAAAAATACAAACGTAGAAAATACTTCTATAAGAGGATACTTATATTATTGTCTATTTAAATCTCCTCAGCGGCAAGAAAATTGCACTCATAGTAACTAAATTGTCCCGTATCTATAGTTAAAATATTTATGTACATATATATGAGAGCGTGGATATTTAAAAATATACAGTATAAAATAAAAAAGTATTTTCACCTGTTCTTTATGTTTACGTTGTCTGTCATCTTGTTAGTGTATAGAACCATCAATACACCCGCTGTAGCTCAGAATAAAAACTAAACGCATTATTAAGTTACATAAGATCAGTAACATTAACCCGGAAAAAATAAATATATTAATTGAAAGTTTTATACGGAATTCTCAAATTCGAAAGCTTTAAAGTCCAAAGTCAAGAGTTTCATTTAGCCAACATTCAACATTGCCAATAAGCCAATAACATTTTAAATTCAGAACCGTAATGAACTATAAATACGGGCGTATTTTCTTTGGGAGTTAGCTTGGCGTTTTCAAAAAAGCTTCCTTCTCGAACATGAAAATATTATTTTTCACCAAACTCTCAACATTTTTACTTTTAAGATGTAAAATTTTTGGTAAGATCAAGCTCCGAAGCCTGTGAATATAAATTTGTTTAGTTATGAGACAGCAACCCAATAGAAACATGGAAGTGAGACAGACTACTGATACAGGAGGTAGGATAACTATCATGAAGTAAATTGTATTACGAATTCGCGCCGGTAGGCCTTCTTGATTCTGAAAAAAAAAAATTACAAAACATAAAGCTTGCATCAAATTTCGTAGCGATTAAATTTATTAGGGGTTTCTTGTACGAATGAATGGAGAAAATAATAAAACGATACCAAATAAGAAAAAAAAGAAAATATCAGGCAACGCAGAAAGTTTTGCGATACAGTTTATACATATAAACACCTGCCAGTTATAATCTATTTTGATAATACGATAATTTACAAGTAAACATAACAATGTTTTAATTTCAAAGTCCATATTTATCATTTAAATATTGCTCATTCAAAAATGGATTAAACCTATGGATGTAATAAATTTAAAGTCAATCGATCACTTCGAGTAATGAAAATAGTGGTTCCCCTTTGACGGCTGTTACGGAATGTAACGTGGTAGCAGTAAAACTTTTTACTGAAGAGAAAAGGCGAATTAGGTATTAAAAGATACAGCACGTACGTGCTGGATGGATTGGGAAGCGTTTATGGGATTTTAGACATAATTGTGTTCCAAAGCATATTAGAATTCTGCCATGAGGCGATTGCAAATAAATGCAGGCACATCTCGGCATGTTTATAGTAGTTTTATCAGCATGATCCAGAAACAAATTATTAACAGTTGAATCGAAGCAGTAAACGGTTTGGTTATTTCAAAATGATCTTCGTAAAAGGCTCTTTTCTTGAAGACACTCCCATCATAAGCTTACGAAATCGTAGTAATAATGCCAAATGATGTACAAATACTACCTTATATTTGCCAAAAATGTTCACTATCATGAGTAACAAGCGAACAAATACGGGACATCGAGCTCTACAGTCTCATCAAGACAATGCCCACGCCCTCGGCGATCAAAACGAACTATTTCCGGAACAACGTAGCTGTTATTCTTTGGGTCAAGTTTTTCAAAGTCACGATTTTAAGCATGTTACTTTTTTTATTCCCAAGAATAAAGACATTAGCTCAACGATAAATAGTTCACATCCATGGAGGAGCTGCTAGTAACGGGCGAGAAGGTTATACCATAAAAAATGTTTGGATATACATATGTTTTAGATTCGAGGACAGTGTTCTTTACAAAATTTTACGATAAAAAATTCAATCATAAAACTTAGTTTCGTAAAACTTTCTGAGCGAACTTTGGATAAAGTACCTAGATCTGTTCTTTGTTTCAAGGTTTTATCTGTAAAAAAATTAAAACAAGATTAATATTATACATAACTACATTAATCTTATATGAGAGCGAAATCATAATTGTACAAGCTTAAGAATTGAATCGTAAACTTCATCGTGAGGTAGTTATCCAGGCGTATAGTACTTTTTTATCTCTCTTGTTTACCCAGGCCCGTGCATAAAATAAGCTAAATGAACTTACATATTCAATCCATCCAAGAGGTAGAATTAGATTAGAGAATTTGCTATACTCAGCGGTGTAGAACCCCGATAGGTCATTTACCCGTAGATTACTCTGCATACGCGCCACCGCTCTGAACGGTATGCCGGTTATCTTTAAAGTGAAAAAATTGTAAAGTTCCAGGACTTTAAAACAGATGGCGTTATGAGTGGGCTAATACGAGTTTTACTCGGAATTACGCAGTCAATATTTAGTGATCTCTGGTCACGATACAGATGTTTTAATGTTCTAAAAGAGATGGCATCGCATGTTACTAGACATGTGGCGTTCAATCAATTTTGTAGACCCATATCTTTACTGACCTGTTTATAGTTTCGACCGGTTCAATCGATTTATTGTTCTATTTCAATCAGGGTATAGTTAAATACATTTTTGATATGCATATCTAAATTAAATTAAATTTATCGTAGATCATTGATTCACTGAGTTTTGGGTAAGCTGTGCCTTAAACAATTAAATGATGAAATCCATATCTTTTATTTACGAATATAAACAACAATAGATAGCTGAACCACAGATACGGAACCAAAATGTACCCGAAAGTGAGCCAGCGCAGGTAGTCGATCTGTCAATCAATCATTTCACATTCATTTCACGATTGTATTAAACGAATGAATCATTTCGCCATAGCGACTCGGTCGTTTCCACACTTCTTATGACTCGGATCTTTCAATCGCGAACGACATATACATAATATATACGAGTCTCAATCACTGACTTTCTCACTGCCAAATTGAAACAATGGCTATAATGGCGATTTAGAGGTTAATACCTCTATAAATTAACCCTTGATCGCCTACACGGATTATTCAGTATCGGAGTTTATTTTTTTATATCTTCAAAATGAAGTACATAAATTTTGCTCTAGTTGGAAGCCTAATAATTATAAGTTTATTTATTTATATAAAATATGGTTAACAGCTGTGAGATTGTCATCCACTCAATTTCTAGGCGAGTTTGGGTCTCGTCAAGAAAGTGCCCAAGTCCAATATAACTAACTATAACCGTTTCTCGGAGTTCATAAAAATAAAATTTAATTGACATGAGCAAATAGAAAAGCCGCATACCGCATTATGATGTTGAAAAAATGCAAAGCTTCGAGCTTCTCCAGTGTCGAAGACTTAATTACGCACAGTTTCATTATTTACTACAGTTTATTCCACGCTTCAAAATTCATAATCTTTTCTTAATGGTAAATTGATCTGACTAAATATACATATTGGCATGCTCACTGGACTGTGGTCTAGCGCCTCGCTATTTACTCGGGTAAAGAAAGATTTAAGTATACTTCACTTATCAAAAACGGCTAAAAAGTTACCGGTTCAACTAAGGCATAAGAGTTATGCTTCTTCGAGTCAGGCTGCAATCCCGTGACGTACAAGTCCTTCGGTGGAGAACCCGTATAGAAATGAGGATATGACATCACCATCGGTAGGTCTGTAATATAAAAATATTTATCCTAGTACAGTTTGTGATAAACTGGTCCTATCACAACTTATTCTCTGGTATTTCTGCATTTTGATATAGATTGCTTGAGCTAATAAGTCCTCAGGTGTAGTAACATTTCTAGGTTTAATGTAATTAACATTGAAGAGCTCTTTCTATATTGTGAATCAAGGATAAAAATTTAGGAGAGCCCGAATATTCAGTCAACTGCATCGGGAAAAGGAACTGAAATTATTGAAAAATCTATTTTAAATATTACCTACTACAGAATTTAGTTTTAACGTCACTATTTTTTCCAATTAATTTTTATAGTATATAATTTATTCGTAATAATCACTACTGACATGCTCTATGGTCTACGTATTGCCGCGCTTTCCGAGCGACTGAGCAAGAGACTGAGAAATACTGGTATTCATTTACTATCTTTTTGTTTATGATCATACAGTTGGACTATTCGATGCGTTTTTCTGTAATCAGATATACATGAAGAAAATATTGCACCGTGTATTGGTAAGTACTTTATTATTTTGATTGGTAAACATCGCCGACATACCAAAGAAGCATTTAGAAGCGTCGCTCAGACCTGACGGCAGCGCAGGTTTGCCAACATAACAGTCGGTCTGGTTTGATAGTCTGTCAAACACGTTTTCTGTCAAGTTGTATCTGTACACTGCCACACCATCTTCTATCGTTTCCTCTGAAAGCAAATAAATGCATATGTATTTATTTGGTTATATTATTTATATTATTCTCTGGTTTCATAAATTATATCAGAGTTCCAGTAGAAAACATCAAAAAATTAGATGTCTGAAATATGTCATAAAATTATAACATAACTTAAAGTTTGGGATTATGGACATGAAATTTCGGATCTGGACACGAATACGGATATATATTACTGGTTACAGTTGCGGTTACCGATGTAAAATTATTTCGAATTATCCAATTGTTTTGGATACAGAGATTATATGATTTACGACTTGGAAAAAATAATAATATATTAACAAAGTTTGACTTGTTTCTAGGTACTGTTAGGTATTATAACCACAAAAAAACAATAGCCTTAAGAAGTAAATAATAAAAACTCTCTAAAACGACAACTAAGAACGACGCGGCTAATTTATCTGCTTATCCGGCGTTAACCTGTCATAACGTGTTTTATTTAGAATTTACCCTTATTCGAAATTATCCGACACTTATGGGATTCGGTTACGGTTCGGGATATAATTATATTTCGGATATCCAATAGTTTCGTTTACGGTTACGGAACTCCATAACATCCCTGCATAAAATTACTATCATTTATTTACTGTCAGAAATTCACTAGAGAGTCTTATAGAAACAATTAACTTCTATTAGTACTGTATCTCTTTTTGGACCTACTGCAAGAAATATACTAAATAGTGCCCTTGTACAAGCTTTTCATGCTCATAATTATTTTGTTTCTGTAATTTTACTGTGTGTACAAAATATATTTTATGACACAAGACTCTCAGATTTATTACTCCAGTTCCCAAGTCTTGGATGACAAAGTCTGAATGGAATAATTGTCTATTACTATCAATACTAAAAAGTTTTGGGCATAATTAACAGTTTTTTTCATTTAACACATAGTTGTCTCGTTTCCCATCGGTAAATTACTTGGACAAAAAAATTGCAAAACAGCTTTAGGATGTAACGAGCTTCGTCCAACCTTGAGACCACGCAAACCTCCTCTGCTCGAGGTGCTACCCGCTGAATAATGAAAGTCCCACCATCACCAGCTCCCTCCTACTGGATGTCACTGAATATTAGACCGTCCAGATTAAACCCAAAGGTACGCTTGCATGTTGATAGTTCTTTAGCCAGCTGGCTACCTACTATCCTCCTTCTTTTACGTATTTCGGTAACCGTGTCTGAGAATGAAAAATTACTCCTTGGCCAACTGATCGGTTATGATTCTGGTTTTACATAGTTTTAAATATCTTAAAATTCCCATCATCAGACCGGTACGATGGTGCAGTAACATTACATCGTCCCCTTACTTACACGAGTATGTCGAATTCAGCTCACCTGAACGCCAGCCAACGCTTGAAATAGATAGCAAAATTAGAAAAAAAAATGTACAAATAAACATTGTTAAGTTAAATAAAATTTTGTGGTTAAAAACATCAAATTATACAACACGTTGCAATTGATTATAACATCGAATAAGTACATATTTACAGGTAACAAAAGTCGCTTAGATAGATTGATGAGAGGACTCACCATCGAAGTATAGAGGCATCACCTTGCAGACGGTCTTCCTCAAGTACAGCAAAACGTCGTCTTTGGTCATGTGCTGATGATACATCACGCCGTCATTCGCACCGACGATTGTGTCCGGACATGTCTGAAAACAGCAACATTTAATATTAAGTGCATTTGGCAACAATGCGATAAGTGGTAACCGCCCCTCTTGCTCTGTTGCAATACCGGAGATGTCGCTTTTTACCTAGCTCTTCAGCACTGGACCCGAAATGTGTTAAGAAATATAACAGTTCCTTTTCTACACAGGGTGGTAGCTAAGCATTCAACATCATGGATGCATGTCAATAATCCGGTATAATCCCGGGTGATACAGTGTCAAATGACCGGTAACAAGAGAAATTGGGCGATATGGCTTCTTCTATTGTTTAGTAAGACGGTTAGCGGACGCAAGGACAAATGGAGCCTCTTACTCCTATTTTTTATCAAAGTACTATGTAACCCGCTCAATTCACAAGGTACTTTTTGTCCCTAAATACCTTCCCTGCAAGTGCCAACAGTATTTGGGTAAGGTTACAAGATAATGACGTGAACGCTACGGAAAAGCATTAAAGAACAACCAAATGTTATGTTAATACATATTCATATAGTCATGTACCAAATTTAATGTCATCACGCTAATTTGATCATACAAGACTTCGTGATGGAAAAATTTTTTTGGTCTCGCCTTTCGTAGTATATTAAATGTAAAATTCAGTTTGGCCTTAACCTACTCACTCTCGGGTCATATCCAGGAAATTGGAGTGATCCTCTGTAATTGTCCAGTTTGAAGAAGTTTCCGTGACCCCACTGAGGGCCAATTTTAACAGTGATATCGTCGACAGACTGAGAATATACCTGCAGGAAAAATGATTAAAAAATAAAGCAATGTGCCAAATACTAACCATAACTTGGTGTTAAATTGATGTGTTAATACAATAGATATTCGAGGGCAATCTTCAGCAATTTTTCACAGGATTATAGCCGTATTCAAAAACAAATGCTGTTGGTCATATGTGTATATCCATTCATTACAGTTTATATATATCAATTACTGGCATATTGGCAAAGCTCACTAATGGCTTGTTGCTCATCCACCGAATGACGACATAGACATTTATCTGATACATTGTACCCTTTTGCACAATAAATAAGTAAAACTGTATGACAATTTCACGGTTGACTTTAGGTGGGTGGTAGGTATCTAGACGTTAATGAAACTTGGTTACAAATGGTTAAAAAATGGCGCACAGCCCAGCTACCTCCAACTCTGTTGTTCAACAGGGAGATAAAGTTGGTACCATGAGCAGACGAGGTTGGCTTGGACATTTTCTTAACAGCCCAACCTAGGGCAGGATGGATGAGTTATTTCAAAACTTATCTGATCAATAATAACATTTTTATACTATTTACGCGACGCCTTCGCCCAGTTGGTAATAATCCTGTCTGCCGAGCAAAAGACCATGGGCTTGAGTTTCGGCTGGAGTAGATATTTTTTGGTAGATATTTGTCGTTCCAAAGACAAACGTGTACTAACAAACGCCCGATTCATTATATGTACTTACTCTTTCCAAAATTCCAATATTGGTAATAGGAACCATATGTGGCATTAACTTCTTAGAGGTGTCCAGTATCGGGTCCCGAAAGTCCCACATATATTCATAGACAGTTCGTTTCAGGAACAGTTTGGTGTTCTGGGTTTTTGTCAGCATACGGACGCCAGTTCGGAGGAAGTAGTTTGCGTCGTGCAGGTATGATAACATGCCCTGGAAACAACGGAATGAAATAATTAGCCCTTGAATTAAATGTAAAATAGATACATTTTTCACCAGTTTTGTTTTAAATTTAACTATTCCTTAAAAATACTAAGTGACTAAGGTTTCTATCCATCCTTGAGCTCAAATCAACTGCATCTGATTATAGTGCACCTCGCTGCCTTGCTGAACAATGGACGCGGCTATGGCGCATGGTCCCTTCTGTTATAAGTTACTAGGGTCTGTACTACCCAGTTAAATGTCGATGGAACTCGTGCATGGTGAAAGGCTTTCATGTACCTGGCTAGTTACTACCCTCCTTCTAGAATCCAACGTGAAATACTGTTCGGTTTTCGGTGGCAAACCAGCAAAAGAATCTCTTAAGCGCATGTTTTACCTTATTATATAACTATTACAGAGAATATATATAATTGAAATTAAATAAATAAATTATCTAAGAACATTGGACATCTTATAGTTGGTACTAAATTATAATCTTTAGAACTTGGCCCTTTAACATATCCTTTTTTTATGTAAAGTTAACAAAGTTGTATCGAAATGGACCCCTTTTAACATTAATATTTTAATAAGATTTTCTTTTCCTCTTGTTCTTAGTACGAGGTATTTTATGTGATCATCTGATCATAGACTTATACTTAACATTTTTTTATACTTGTTATAAAGCACGATACATAAATGTATGTGTTACCACTTCCCAAATCATTACTTCGTGTCTGCTTACAGTATTTATAAGGATCTGTCACACGCGGAACTATTATAAACACGTGTTGAGAATACATAAGTATAAACGACCAATTCCCGCTCGGCACGTGGTTGAATTTTTTTTTAAACATGGAAGTAGTGAACGGGTATCCACGTGATATAAAGCAGCCTATACGCATCTGTGCGTTTGAGGTCGGTTACAGATATATAAAAGTACTCTTAAGGACTACGAAACATTCAAATATTTCTTTGGGTTCTCGTGAAATATAAGTATTGTTAGATTAATACCAGTAGTTGTTATTGCATTTTGTGACGTCACATGCCAAACCCTTATAACACTGGCTGACTAACCGGGCGCATCTGACTTGGACCGCCGCCTGGCAGCCATAGTCAAGAACTCAAACAGTATCAATTAGTAGCGTCCCTAAGATGCCACATAGTCTCACCATTCGACAACACCTTCAGTGTTAACAACAAGCGTATGCTCCCTCGGGAGTGCCGCTAGCACCCTTTCCTTCTCTAAGGATGGGTCGCTTCAGATGAAGGCTTAGAGGCCACAAGGCCAAAGCCAACTCGGGTGGTGTTTAGTGGGTAGGCCCCTAGGTTTTTCGGGAGTCCCACATAACCAGCGCAGCCGGCTGCGCTGGTATGCTAGGAGCATTCACCACCCCCCTCCCGCGCTTTTCCGGAGGGTAGCCCATTTTCCATCTTCTGGGCGCAAGAAAAAAAAACCGGGCCCATTAGTTCACCGGACTCGGTAAGGTGAGGTTCTTTGGTTTGTGATCGACGTAATCTGCGGTAAGCGTAGCTATTTATATAATGTTTCTGTAAATTGTTCTGATTGATGGAATACTTTGTAAGGTGAAGTGTTGTCATTACTTAATTGTTTTTAAATTGTAGTTGTTCAGCCTAAGTATTATTATTTTTTATATAAATCCACTTCTGTCGCAAAAACTATATTTTTTTTACTTACAATAAGTTAATGCTTGACAACAATCACACCTGATGGTAAGTGGTGATGAAGTGTAAGATGTTGAACTTATAAAATAGCCTATTCACTCTCCTCTTGGAGACTTCCACACCGTAAGTAGGCGGAACACCGACGCGGGTAAGTTTTACCAATCCTTTGTAGTGCGCAGAATGAATGATGACGCAAACCGCGACGTTCGTACAGGCGGGACATTTATTATGTACGTCGAATTGATCGATGGATAATGGCGATGGGGGGAAACTACATGTTTATATTCTCCAAATTGTACCCTATAGAAGACTGAGAGGCTGACAACCTTGTGCCTGTGCTTAAGTCTTTGCAGATTAGTTTCGACCAAATCTGGGTCACTAATAAATCTCTTTGCACGCCTCTCCATCGAGCCCACAGTTGAGAGATTACTTTTGGCAGCACCAACCTAAATGTGACAACAGTACTTTACATATGGTCGAACCTGAGCTTTGTACAGGGTTAAAAGCTGATTGAGTGATAAATACTACCGTACTTTCACAAGGACCCCCATGTTCCTCGCAGCCGCTAAAGCCTTCAAACTCATTAATCCGATCAAAGTTGAGGTTCGAAGAAGCTTCAACTTCCAATAAGTGAAGACAGTCAGTGCATTCCAAGGATATATTCTGAAACCGAAGGGTGACCGACATAGCTCAGAGAATTAGCCGGCTGAAGTGGCAATGGGCTGGGCACATAGTTAGAGGAACCGATAACCGTTGGGGAAGAAAGGTCCTCGAATGGCGCCCACGTCTCGGAAAAAGGAGCATAGGACGCCCCCCGACCAGGTGGACTGACGACCTGAAGAAGATAGCGGGCATCCGCTGGATTCAGAAGGCACAGGACCGGTCAGAGTGGCGCAAGTTAGGGGAGGCCTATGTCCAGCAGTGGACCTCCAAAGGCTGATGGATGGATGATGATGATGATGATTCTGAAACCTAGGAGCCAAGGAGAACGACCTTCTCTTAGCGCTGAACAGATACGTCTGTTTTTGTAGCGTCAAATCTCACAAGATTGGCATCGCCCGAAGTGTGAGATTCATACTTTCCACCATGATCTCTTTTTCGAACTGTATTTCATATCTATTGAGCAGAGCCGGATTTAAGGGAGAACATCTGGAGCTAGGACCCCGGGACCTCCACAAAAGAGGGGCCCCCACAATAGACTTCGAAAAGTAACTTTTCCAAATTCCAACCAGTAAACACTAGTAAACAACTTTCTTTGGATATTTTTTTTTCGCTGTTTTACTTACATTACTTAGTACAAACCTGATAATATTGTTCCTTAATATATAAAAAAAAATTAACTATATTTTTGTTCACTCCAATCAGTAAAATATACATATGTGAACTAAAAACAATTTGCATTTTATTTGGATAATTACTAGGGGCCAGGGGACCTTTACTCTTTGGTTGCCCACGGGCCTGTAGACTCTAAATCCGGCCTTGCTACTGGCCTAAGTATTGAGAAAGTATCTCTCTGATACTGGGCTGTCATCTGCATACCCATAGATACCGGACTTGAGCAGATCAATGAGGTGCTGCAGGAATATAGTAGCGAAGAGAATGGACCCTTAAGGAACTCCAGCGCTGATTGCCATGAACAACCATCGATGACGACCATAACGCCAGAGGAAATAATAATAAATACTCTGTAAGCTTGTCTAACAAGCAGGCATGGCAGACCTTAACGAAAGTTTCCAGATATCGAGGGAGATGGCAAACCGGAAAATGGGGAGGTGCGCTTTCGGTCCTCATTCGATTATTAAGTAAAATATTAAAGACTGAACAACGTTCTCTTCCCTCCCACGTTCTTAAGCCACACGCCAATAAATAGTTTGAAGTCTTGTATTGTATTTGATAACATGTTTCTGTTCGTTTGAACTAGACGAGTGACGTCAATGTGAGATATATTACTATTTATAGAATTTCTTCTGCAAGGTTAATGTGAAATATTATCTCAGGTTCAAGATCAAAAGAGCATATAACGTCTAGTCTTCATGATTAACGACATAATTCTTAATTACGTAGCTATCTGTATGTGTATATTTGT
This sequence comes from Megathymus violae, assembly GCA_003671415.1. NCBI lineage: Eukaryota > Metazoa > Arthropoda > Insecta > Lepidoptera > Hesperiidae > Megathymus > Megathymus violae. The sequence continues at coordinate 896,824 of PDGT01000002.1, forward strand.
TGCAAATTACTAGCTTATCTCTGTAAATAATGATTATTTGTGTTACAATGTCTGTTTGAGTGTGTGTCAATGCGTCTGTGGTCTGGTGCTTCCTGCCTGCACCATGGCTGGAAACGCGTCAGTAATGCTTCTAGTATTATAAATCCATTGGCGGTGGTGATCACTTACCATCAAGTCGAACGTCTGCTCACTTGTTGTCACATATGTAAGACGCAAAATAAAACAAGATTACTAGAGAAATTAATTTCCTGAAAATTATGCGCCATGTCGCCTTACCCAATGGCCCCAGTGAAACTCAGTTGGTACAATACAGCTTATCCATTGTGTCAGTTCGCTTGAGTTGTCTAGGACTTTATATAAATCTAATGGACTGGATTAATGTTACATTGTAATGTAAGACCAATCGCGAGTGACTGCTATTTAGGTTAAAGTAAGTCGAGTGGCGCAATTATAATTATAATTCTTTATCTTAGGCAATAGCCAATAGATTATCAGTACCATAATTCTTAAGTCGAGAATTAGTGAAGTAAAGTAATAATATTTAAAAATTTAGCCTCCGTTTCTCCTTTCTTTCATTAGGGACAGGAGTGAGGGTCTCCGGTCCTCGGCATTGTCAATGCAGAATCGCTCACGATCCATGTTTCAATAACTCACCAGTAACGCCGTGTTCGGCACAATGAGCGTAGCGTTGAGGTCGACGGTGTTTTCGTCCGGTAAGTAAATCGGATACCTCGTCGCACGGTACGATAACGTGTCGTTGTCGTTGAACTGTATGTTTGAGTGTTTCAGTTTTTCTCTGGAACCGAAGAAAATGCAATCTTAAATCAGTAAATTTTAGATGTTATAGGGATTACACACACGTACGTCTTAAGATCCTCGGGAAAAAATAATTATTATTCTCGTGAATATCCACCTCCTCTTGGAGTTCAACTCGAGACTGTACGGTCAGTACTGACTGGACCAGGGTGGAGAATTGTATGATGGCTTCCACAAATTCGTGTGGAATATTGCAGCGGTCTCTTCTCGTAGTTAACACGAGGTCTAAGCGTATTCTACTACGCTGCTCCACAGCGGATTCGTAAACATATTTTGTTTATTAGTAATAAGTAGTATACACTTCTATTTAGGATCTTAAATTAACAAACATTCGATCACCTATATTATAATACTAATAATATAGATAAAAGATATAATACTAATAATAGAAAGATATAATACTAATAATATAGAAAAAGAATCGATCCCGTCCAACCCTTGCTAAACAATAGGATTCTGGCAATCGTTATTTTATTTACCTCCTTGCCGTACCCGCGAATTTGAATGTGCTGTAAATCATCTGTGGAGAAATTAATTCCACTTTGTTGTTTGTTGACACTCCATCAGAACCCAAACACGTATAGGCTCACTCACATGTATGTCTGTTCGTCCGTCATCTACTATTTTTTTTAAATCTACTGTAGGAAAAAGTGAAGTATACACACATACATATAGTTTTGTTCATATTACATATCAATAATAATACCAGCTTACATGAAAACTTTCCAAGTACACAATATTAATAATAATAAAGATAACCACATCTTTCCTAAAAGCGAATTTAGTTTCGAAGATGTAGACTAGGGATGGATCTCCGTAACCGTAACCGAGACTGTCGGATATCCGAAATAAAAATAGTACGGGAAGAGTCTAAATGAAACACGTTATGACAGGTTTTCGCTGTCTGAGCCGATATACTGGCCGCGTCAGTCTGATTTTTACGTAGTGTAGTTTTTATTATTAAATATTTAAGGTTTCTTTTCTGTAATTATAATACCAGATAATAACAATAAAACCTAAAAAAAAAACAATGTTGTAAATACATTATATTTATTTTCAACCGATTCCTATGTCATCTAATATTAACCAAAATTATTCGAAACAATCGGATAAAACGAAATAATTTCATATCCGTAACCGTGACCGAAACCGGTAATCGGTAAATCCGTACCAGATCCGAAATCTCATATCCATAACATGCCGAGTGTAGACCGCGTCTTAAATGAAATGACCGTTGACAAACAAAAGCGTTTGCGTGGCGTCTACACAGGTGTCGCTAGGATCGTTTTCTAAATTTAAATTAGCTTTCACTTTTTTTTACAATCATTCTTATGAAGGCCGAAACTTTTTAAAATATACCGATATTAATGAAGAGGCATTAAATGGCGTATAATTATTCCTCGTTACAATACAACATCAATACGACTTCGTAGTGCAGTCACACCATGACGTGACCGTGAGCTATTATATAGTTACTCATTATCATAATTAAATGTTCATCCACCGTGACACTTTTCCACTGCAAGCGAGGCAATAGTATAAAGTATTAGCGAGTACCTCGTTGTTGATCAGGTTGCCACTCACACTAGCTGGCCATGAACGTCTTTTTAAACTTAATTGTGAAACTTTTATAACCTTTCAGGTTTTTCAACATTTTTGACTTGGCTGTCGACGGTGAAGGCAATGTGGTACAATCAGGCGGCATTACTGCTTGTATCTTAGCTTTTAAAATAAACAAAAAGTCTTATTTTCAATAATAACGGAGATTCGTTCGGTACTTCACAAAGGTTTCGTTTAAGTTAACAATGCAACATTTTTTTTGTGATATTCAAAAGAAAATTAAAAAGATTAACAAGTAATAATTAACGTTAATCAAATGCAATAACAAGCCTGGTTACAAGTATTATAGTAACTTTCAACATTATGATGTATTATTTAACCATAAGTATCACTTGTGATTTTATTTTTGACGATTTTTCTATGTAAAAACAAGTAATTAGACTGGAGACAATTGGCGAGGAGTGTTAATACAACTTCCAGAGGCTGATGAATTCATGATAAAAGCTCTCACTGTGGCACCAACCTTACAAACGGAACCATTGACCTTACGTTTGAGTTACAAAAGACGATGACGTCACACGTAATCGCTCATCCCACACCGCGCCGTCTAAGATCGTGATGCGAAACGCATCGAACGTCTGTTGGTTTGAATAACTAAAGTATAGAAGGGGCTCTGGTTTATTTTGGTTGTAAACGGCATCTACGGGTGAATAACACATAGAAATGTTGAGTTCTTACCTTACTAATTTTTATCAAAAAAATACCTACTACAAAACACAAACTATTCCAAAACAAATTAATAGGCAATAAAAAGTAAAAATAAAATCTTTCCAATAAAAAAAGAATCATAGAAATCGATTGGCGTGATATTGAGTTATTCGTTGTCATTTGTCGTGCACGTACTTAATGCAAATTTAAGACTTATATGGTTTTCTCATGGATCGTCAGAATTGGACCAAATTGAAGTGAGACCACACGCGGACTAACAGCTTTCAAATAAAAAAAAGAATCATCAAAATCGGTTTACCCAGTCGAAAGTTCTGAGGTAACAAACATTAAAAAAAAATGCAGTCGAATTGAGAACCCGCCTCCTTTTTTGAAGTCGGTTAAAAAATAAACAGGGTTACTGATGTACCTGGCAGCTTTTTCTTGGCCTGATATCTAGGCGAGGATAAAGCACAGAACCACCTGATTATGAAGCCGTTCACTGTAACCTACTGTGCACGAGCATAATCAGAAAAGTTTCCAATGTAGCGTCGGCCATGAAAAAATGTGTTTTTACTTTTTTTACATTATTCTACAGTTTGCCGGCTGAGAGGCTGTAACAGTAATGATTAGTTGAAAGATTCATGAGCGTTGGGAATGAAAGGATCCGGCGCCTACCATGCGTTGATAAAAGTGATAAAGGACGACCAACCGTAACAGATGAGAATTAATCAAAACATTAATGTAAAAATTAAAACAATTTAATAAAAAAAAAAAAACAACATTATATTCAAAGGAGCGTCCGCTGCAAGATGGCGGATTACGTTTTCTTTATAATCCTGGATATCAAATGAATATTCTATATACGAGGAGCTGGTTAAAACAAAAAATATAACAAACAGGATTTTATATTTATAATCATTAATTTTAACTGAACATTATTCCTCGAAGAACTAGTATTACAGGCTTATATAATATAAATATAACAAACATTTCTATGACAACTGGTTGGCTGTTGCGTCAATGCTTAAGTTAATCTGTGGTCGCGACATATACAAACCGCAGTTCGGATTTGCAATCACCGTGTCCTTGAAACGTTTCAGTTGTATTTTAGCTTTTTGATGAGGCTGTTGCCAAATGATTCACATTGTAATATTTTGTTTTATTTATACCTACTACGTGTTTACTTACGCCTTATAAACGACGAGGTAAGGTTGAGAATAGACTAGCGTGTTCGTTTCGTGATTTTGAACTGATAAGATCATTCTGCGATGGTCTGACCCCGCACTATTTCCAAAACTTAACTGAGCAAAAAATGTAAATAAAGATACCGTTATTACATCGGATTGCTCTATAAATAAATTTTTATTTTATTTTAATAGCCGACAAACGAGCAGACATGCCACCTGACGACAAGTGATCACCATCGCTCATGAACATCAGCAAGACCAAAGCTATCACTGATGCATTATCGGCCAGGTAATGAGAAGAAAGTAACAAAGAAAGAAAGTACTGGCTCTCAAGCCCCCAGCTGGAACACGTCGAGTCGTTTAGCGTCTGACTCAAGCAAGAGAGTGGTACGTAGCCAGGCAGGCTTCACGGTGAGATAATACCAGTAATAATACTAATGGCATAATAATAATACTGATAATATAATCTTTACGCAAAGCCCTCCCACAAAGCAGGCTGGCTTTTGTCGTCTCTTACGACAACCTGTTCTGTCAGCATGGGATTAGGGGGAGTATTATAGGCCGCCCCGATACGGCCAATAATATATTTAAAATTATTTATACATTAATATTCAAATATTAAAATAAGGAACTCATACTGTCTGTGTCTGCGGCTCCGGCTCAATAGGTACTGATAATGACTGCCGAACTGATACAGAATTTCCCGCGAAAAAAGAATATATTTGAAAATAAAATACGTGGACATGGAGTTCGAATGGAGTCGTCGGACATGGAGTTCGAATGAAATTTCGTCGCGGCTTATAATTATGCCACAGCTGGGCTCGGGTCTCCTCTCACGATGAGTGGGTTACGACCATAGTCCGCTCGCTGGCCAAGTGCGGACTAGCAGACTTACACACCTTTGAGAACATTATGAAGAACTCTCAGGTAGGCAGATAGCCTGTAAGGTATCAGGTGATCAGATAGTCCCGCGAAGGCTTAACTTTGGCTTTAGCTTCTAGCAATACCCATCCGATCACTTACTGCACCCGAAGTTGAGGTGTCGGTCAATCAAACGATGAATACCGTCGACATACGAGGGCTTCACATCTGTTTTTTTAGTTCTGATCCGCAGTGAGTTATTACCTATACCTACAATACATCCACAGCGTCGCACTTAGCACATGTGACCGGCGATGAACACACAAACCAAGCCAAGGAAAAGATCTGTCTACGTCCAGCAAGTTATCGAACTTGTACGATCATTCATCAGTCAATAAGTGACATGGGATTATCATAATAAATTATTATACGGGACGTCAAGCTGTTATTAAAATTTTATTATCTTCTGACCGATACCAGTACAATGACTTTACACGAAGCATAATACAGGACAATATTGATGCAGCATCTGTAAGAGTTTTAAATTTTACTAAATGTATTACTTTTAGTGTATTGATTACTCTGTGGCTTAGTTGGTAGTGGCCCTGCCTGCCGAGCGAGGGGTCCTTTGTTCAATTCATGGGGTAGGTAGACATTAATGTGATAGGGAAGTGTTTGTTATCGGGTCTTGGATGTTTTTTAAGTCATATATGTGTACGACGTACATAAATCCTAGTACACGGGATGAGTGTGTTAACTTTTATTTATTTTTAATTTTCGTCTAAGAAAATGTGTACCTATGTGTTTTCGGTTTATCACTTTTTAACTAATTAGTGATCTAAAAACACTAATATTAGTGTCATATTTACTTAACTGAAAAATTTACAAAAGCAATGAGAATTAATCTGCTTGGAAAAATATTAATTGTATCAAGACTTTATTGCTCTTATTATCAAAGGAAATTAAGGCCGTCAGTTGGACGTAATTGGTGGGTATAATGATGACGAAATAGTCACTTAAAGATAACTATACAAGAAATCTTTGGTTACTGTCTTCAGTCTCTGTCTATGATTGCCCTGAAGCATCTGAGTACACAGCGTTGATTAAACAATCAAAGGTTTTAATCGAGTCGCCCCTCTACTTTTACAAGTCTTTAAATTTATAAAAAAAACCGTAAGCAGTTTGCAGTAAGTCTATTGTATTCATTTGTTTCGATAATATTCGTACTTTCCTAACACCACCATGTGGAAAGATAAAACATGGGTGAGAAACAAAATTACCAAAGGCCATTATTAAAATAATAATAATCGTAATAACAAAAATAGTCTTTGAGGCTGTATTTTAAATGCACAAGAAAACGGACGTTGGGAAGAAAACAGAAGTATTTATTATTTATTGCGTTTCCTCTAATTCTTCAAGATTACTAACCCGCAACCAAAACACCTGTAATAGCTCAGGCTTCCTAAAATGGCGTCACGGGCGACATATTTTTGTAGAACAGAAAAATTTGGCGGCAAAATTGAAGAAACGGGCTAACCTATGGATTGTTTTCACGCCAACATTATTACACAGTCGGTCAATTCTCAGTTTAATTAATAATTGTTGGGTCACAGATTATAATTATAACACCTATAGCAACAGATTATCAAATAGGCGGGTCAATATGACAACTCTTGAAATTGAACACAACGTAACCGTAAAGTAAAAAATCCAAACTAATTCATCGTAGAATTAATTAAATAACATATTTATAATATTGTGTTCGAACAACTTATGTTGGTTTTGTAAATATAGTTTACGATGAACCTTTTTTCAAGATATCGAAAGTTTGACTACTAAGACTTATCATATAACATATCGTAACATCCTTAACAGATCAGCCAGACTGAAAGCAGATCTTTGAGATGGAAAATTTGGAATTTTGTAAAATATCTGATTAACATTTTGAGTATATCGCACCCGATCAGAAACTAATCGTTAGAATCATTATCGAAGAAGAATTCATGAAATTGTTGATTTTAAAATACATAGTTTACAGCGACCATTTCTCTGCAATGCAAATATATTTAAAAAACATAAGGACCATTTTCCCGAAGCAAACCCAAAGTGGATATCAGCGGGTGGCTAGTTCTATACTATAAGTAAAAAAACATTCTAAAAACTATTCCGATGTCCGATGAAGATATTTGACAGTTGACAGTTGACAGAAGTTACTAATCACGTGTAGTTATATCATCGCGTCGTACATATTTAAGACATTTTATCTGTAAGCTGTACTTGCGTTTTTTGGGTTGATAATGTACAAGTCTCGCCGTGACCATGACACAGGTATGTATATGAATTAAAAATATTTTAGGACCCGTAACAGTTCAAACATATCCTGTACGTATAATGTATGCATGCAATATATTACCTTTGTAGGCACATACATAATATATATTTGAATTTAATATGAAGATATAGTTATAAACAAGTATATATATATATTCATATTTAATGTGTATATTGATTTTTTTCCGACATACCGAACGTTAACTGCACGTAGCAAATAATGCTTTTACCATTAAATCGGCCTTGTAACTTTACTGTATGTATTATGCAAAAGTTTAAATAAATTTTATTAAACTCTGTTATTCATATATTCAACTGAAATAGTAAAAATATACGAGGTGTACGTACAGTACTGGTACGTGGAATTGCAATACTTACAAGTAAACGATAGGACCAATCTCCTGGTAGTTCATTTTCTCATCCAGCCCCTGGAGGAACCGCTCGTGGTTGGTGACGTTGAACATGTAGACCCTCATCTTCACCTGGTCGGGGGGGTCGGACCACCATTCATAAGGAGGTAGCCCTGGGGGAGAGAAGGAACGTTAAATGAAAACATCCAGTCATCACTATATTATACTATATGATGTTAATAATGGTTGTGAAAAACTCACAAGTATGGAATCAGGACCAAATAAAGTACGATATTGTTTTGGTGGAATAACGAGCTGTTATTACTTTTTAGACATCTTTTGTAACCTATTGAAAGTAAATGAAGTTTATGTAATTATATTTTAATTCTTATTTAAATAACAAGTTTACGAGTCACATCGAACCAGTTTTAAAATATTAATAGTTCAGTTGTCTTTGGACATATCGCACTTTTAAAATCAAACTGTTAGTAAAGGAACGTTTTCTAGAATTGAGTTGTCGATGCAACTCATATTGAATAGCCAATTACCTGGTGTTATATTGTTATGTATTTATTATCTATACGAATATTAAAACTGTACAGGGTTCGTAACTATGTGACCATTTATTATTTTTTACAATTTAAATGTAGGTAGACTTTCTTAAATAATATGCATGACAAAATAGACTTCTATTTTTATTTATTTTCTGACTGTATTTGCAATATTGACAATAAGACACGAGAACAAACATTTATCTGTCACATTAATGTCTGTCCCGACTGCGAATTGATCCCGAGACCACTATCACCTAGGCTACGGGATGATCACATCAACCAATATAAGATCTCCGTCTAAATTCCATAAAGCCATATATGTATTTGTAACCGTTTAATAGCTATTATTCGTTTAAAGCCACTGATTCATTTGTATAGGTGGCACGTTGGTAGACGGTCGTTGTACGCTTTCTTATACCACCCTTCAGACGGAAAAGCTGCGGCGTGCTATTGCCAATATCACAATGCGAAAGAGCTTTCATATCAATGGAGTGGCTGATAAGAAACATTGATACATGCTCATATACTCACATCCCCGGCACTATGATTTCCTTTGTTGTCACTGGTATAAAAACACACAGATCCGATATCACAAGCAGCCAATAGTTGAGAATATACATTTAGCTGTCACTTAAGTGTCTGCGACGAGCGGGATTACACCCATGACCAGAATCCCGGTCGCTATGCAGGCAGGGTCAATATTAGGCTACAGGTACCTACCTGGTCGCATGTTCAGCTTCTCCCAGAGCATCAAGTCCAGAGGGGTGAATATAAATCCTCCAATCGACATTGCCAGTAACAGAACTCCCCACACCGACTGGCCAATTGAATCTGAAACAAACACATTTTAATTAAGTTAGTTGTAAAGATAGTCAAGAAAAATTTTATATCTTTGGCTTTCCATTCATTATTATTAGGAATTGTCACAGTCGGATGTATTGAAAAACAACGACTCCTCTGAGAGCTACCCTTCCATTACTTCATTTACTGAGTATTGTCACAATATAAATTCTATAATTATATCTCATATTTATTTATATCATACATCAATTTTTTGTATAAATACCGCATTGTTGCATATTTTATAGCCAAAATATTTTTTTCTTTAAAACGCCTCAAGCTTAATCCACCACGCCATTCAAAGTCATGCCCGTGGGTATTCTCAGTGACACAAATATTTAAGCCGACCGAAACATTCCAACATGGCTCAGCAATTATATCTAACGATAAAAACTGAAACTGACGGTGTTTCGAAGAAAGGTTGCGGTTACCCGTCAAACTTTCAACTTCGCCCGAGGTTCTTCAACTCGGTCGATCAATTACGATTGAGAATCGACCTTTGAGTACTACATCTTTGTACTTGACCCACAAAAGCTGCAGTGGATGTTATTATATTTTTTTCTTTATACAGAGTATAAAAAACTAGTGTTTCTGTTTCTATCTTTTACATAAAATAAGTTAATGCTTGACAACAGTCCCACCTAATGGTAAGTGGTGTTGAAGTCTAATATGTTGAACGCACTAACTTATAAATAGCCTATTCACTCTCCTCTTGACGACTCCAACAACCTAAGTGTCCGGGAACACCGACGCGGGCAAGTTATTCTAAGTTCCTTTGCAGTACGAAAGTCAGTATATCTATCCTCTTCTAAAAGTATAAAAAATTTAAAATAATATTAGGTGCGTACCTAAATAATGATTGTGAAAAAAAAAACCGGTAACACATGTAAGTACTCGTATTCAATGACTTTGGCATTGACATGAAGTAAAATTCCGATGTTAGTAACAAGCACCTTTGAGATAATCATTAATTTGAAAAAATTTCCTTCGTCGTCCACATTTATTGGTTTTATATTGTTTAAAATTTCATGATTATATAGTGTCCTATTTATAATGTGGATAGATTGACCGGTATACACCTGTACGGTGAACGTGGGTAAAACGAATACATTTCTACATGTCATATTATTGATACTTTCGCCAATACTTGTACTTGGCTGTTTTGTTTTTGTGCCTCTAGTCATAAATTTAAAAGTTACTACTCTTTATTTGCCTACTCTGTACTTAACTTCACTTGTTTTAGAAAAAAATATTGTCGAGACGAATTGCTTCAGTGGTAGACGTACTATATTACTAGTGTCGAATAAGAACTAAGAAGAGTGAGGGGAGCTTTATATTTTGCGTTTATACAAAGAGGTTTGCTATTATTGACAGGTACTTAAATGTGTTTCAAAGTGTTCCCTTCACTAATCTTGCTAATATATTGAACGTACCTACAGTGACGTACTGTAATGTATCTAATGTAATTTGGATTACTAAGTGAACATTGCATAATCGCCTCTAAAGCGTTACAAATAATTTAATCAAACTTTGATTCGTTGATTTATTTGACTTGAACCGGTCCAGTTTGGGACGCTGTTACTCACCAGGTTTTTATGCTAGCCATAGGTCTTTTTCCGGATGTAAAAATTAGGTTAGAAATCTAAAATTACCCGACTCCATTGGGAGGCAGCGGGTTATGTGGGATTCGTACCCACATAAACCCCTCGCTGCCGTCCTACTCACATGCAAAGCTATCGAGATCTCGTATGAGAGCGTCGGAGTATGGCTTAACGAGTACAATAGATATATAATGGACCAATGGCTTCAAATACCTTTCAAACTACGGAAGCGGTGAAGAAGTTTGACAACTAGCGGTCATCCATGCAACCAGAGCCACGCCTGATGTTCCTTATCTTTGTCGATCAGTTACGAAATACACAAATCGTAGATCTATGAACGGATATTGTGTTTACACTATTTTGCATCACAACGAGCCATATTCACTTATTGGTATTGGTAATATACATATGTACGCTTTACATATGTATATTAAATATTGAAAAACTGATCGCGTTAATTCTGTAATCTCACAGAACAAACTGGCACTCGATTTCGTGTTAATATTCTTCGTCTGTGTCGCGTTCTTCATTACTAGAGGTCACTCCTTCTTGAGAGTCTTTCACAGTTATAGAAATTATGATAAATTTCACATAATTATTAGTTGAAACACAAACAGTACTCACAGTACAATTGTAATATAGAGCGGAATTAATTAACTAATTGATTTGTGAGATACAGAATTATTGCGCAAATGTTTTTTTAATTTGGATATTTATACTACAGTAACACTTTAGCTACACGCCATACATCGTTTGAATATTCTTACAACTATATCGCGTATCCATGAACTTTGGGACTAAATCATAAAACTTTACACTGAGCCCCATAAAGATCTTTGCACATTACGCAAGTGGCACGAGGGCGTAACCAAATTATGCGTATCCTTGCTTGTCGATTGCTGTACACCGAAAAAAATAGATAACAATGGTTTGACTTAACGCCCAACGGCAATACCCACCGATCAACCCTGGACTGGTTGTTATTATATAATTATTGGTAGCAACTCGCAATAAGTTATTCCACCTATTGGATTCTATAATCGCCAAGGGCCATCATCACGTCAAGTCAGATATCGTGTCAATATAGCCTCAATCGTTTAGGTTATTAAAAAGTAACACGATTAGTGATTATATACATACTTACTTAGATAGTCAACAACAACAAACGGTCTTCCTTCGCCGCCGCTCTCTCTGGGAATCTGCCGGTGTCAAGAGTCACCTTTTTACGCGGGGCTTGAACTCGGGAGAACTAGGGTCTCGGAGTAGGGTAGCGGAGATGCTGTCCGTGGAGCTAGCTGTGTCGCAATAGGTCGTTCCTAAGGTTTGTCGGGGGACTCGCCAGATTGTAAGAGCTCCCGCGGAAATGGATAGACCTCAGGTGGACGAGCTTGGAGGGTGCGATCGTTCTCAGCGATTCATGTGACCATTGTCGGTGCGGTCGAACATCGTCCGCACCAAATGAACCACATGCTCTGTGACAGACTGCACTTTCAGTTCCACGTCTTTCCTGAGGTAGCGTCTTGTTTCCCGCGATCGCTCGCAGAGCAACTTAGCTAAAGATAGTAAAATAATGTAAAACTTAATTGTACTTTAATCACTAATAAACTGGCCCTCGCTTGGCTTCAGAAAACTTACACCTTACGTTTAGAGATAGCACTCGCATTGTTTTAGGAATTATTTTTATCTAGTTTTGTGAATTAAAAATATATTCATTTCTTATAATAGCTGCAGCCACACAGTCAAAGTTTTATTTACTGCCCTCTTAATAGCATGTCCGTATTGACTCTTACGTCATATTCCTCGAGATCAGATCTTTTTCCCCGTATAAAAAGTTTTCTAGATCTATAATCATTTAAACTACTAAAATGCCAATATCAATGAAATATTTGTGCGTGTCAATGCCATCCGCAATACGGGGAATCCCAGTGCGGGTACATAAGTGTCTATTTTATTTATTAAACCGCAAAAAACCACTTGAAAAAACTCTGATGTGATCTTTTAACCAGCAGAAACGGATGGATTGGTTTTTGAAATCGACCAAAAGGTGCATAGTTACATTAATTACACTCAATACTTGAGCCTTGAGTACTGAATTTCGACTTCGTCATCTAAGAGCTTCAATTATGACAACTTATTGGTTACGTCAATAATAGAGGTCGGCGCAAATAAAGCTTAAGAAAAAAACAAGCATGTATTATTTATGTTTATTTTTATTTGTGTGAATATTTTAATTTCCCTAATAAATTAATTTTGCATGTATGCTGAAAACTGTTGCTGACAGGAGTCGTATGTATCGGCGGAAATCAATGAAAATAAGATTAAAATATAAAAATTATAAACCACACAATTATTCTACTGCAATACTCCTTCTTATACTCTGTATTCATCTCGTTCTCTCTTAAGCTACCTTTCTAAAGTTTCACTTCTGCCACGTGTGAATTGCACACACACTTTTTTAATGCAAATAACGGACAAATAAGCGTGTGGACCATCTGACTGTGGACATCCATGACAAAAACATCACCGAGGCGTTGACGTACACGTATCGGAGGACCGCGTTCTATAATTCCAACGTAATCACGTCAAAACTATTTCAAAGTTGATTCTAGAAAGATGAAGCGAGGCAAGTGATGATCTCTACCACCGTGCACGAGTACATTATATCCATATTTTCTTCGAACCTACTGAATAGAAAAAGTTGAAGTTTGATTCATGTAGAGTTAGTGATTTAAAGACAAGCGTATTATGACGCGCTAGAAATTAAGAAGTTATAAACTGCATATGTGTACGTTTTAAACCAAATGTTTTCGATATGTAGTACGACGATGTTAGAGTTCCGCTTGGGGCAGACATTTATGTGATAGATAAATGTTTGATCTCGGGTCATGGCATATTCGTGCATGTCAATGCCATTCGCAACACGGGAACCCTAGTGCGGGGGTGTCAGTATGTTAAAGTTTATTTATTTATATATTAGCGGACATTAAACATTTTAACTGCGACTCGTATCTACGATTTTTGTATTTTATATTGATATTTTCATCACGTGCATGCGTCCATCACGTTGCGAACGTGTAGATTGACAGAGTACAATTGACTGATTTACCACACAGAAGAACATATTTTAACCCGTCAAACAAATCTATGCTCTACCTGCGGCCGGGAATGGAAATCAGATCATTTTGATTAACGGACAAGGCTCGGATGCCACTGGCAAGTGCGATAAAAGTCATCAGACCACATTATAATTCACGAACCGTAATGTATTATAAATATTACGGCACCACCACGGTACAGCTCTCGATATGGATTTGTTTTGCTAATTCGGTGCCATTGTTTGATTATGTAAGCAGTTTAAGAGTAAAATAAATGATATTAATTTTAATGTGCAAGCTTTTGTTCTTACTGATTGACTAGTAACCCATCTATCTTCTCTTGGCTTTGGAAAACTGCGCAGTACCAAATATATTTCTCAAGATCAAAACGATCTTTCTAGTCGTCTTATACACATATTTATAGCGGTACCAAATTTCTTACAGTTGAAGAAGCAGGAGAATAATAATAAGAAGTACTTTATTTAGTTAAAATTAAATAAAGGTTGATGTTTGCAATAAAGTATATTTAAAATAAAGCCGAAATACAATTTACGATAAGTGATAATGTTGACTTTGGTCGGCGAAAGACAATCTTGCGTTACCTTGATCAAGGGCTATCGCCTATTATCCTACTTTATGTATAATATATACAATACAATATGTACAAAGAAGTTCTCTATATGCCATGAATCATTTATATCTGATCAGTGGCTTTAGTGTTATACGAATACAAACAGACAAATAAAAATTCTACAATAAATAAATAAGTTTAGGCTCCTACAACGAAAACTAAGTTTATCAACGTTCAAATTTCTTAATATTCGACGACGACCCCAGTTGGTAGTGATCCTGCATGCCGAGCGGGAGGTCCCAGGTTCTATACCCGGCCGGGGCATTAACGTAACAGATGAGTGTTTGTTCTCAGGTCATATGTGTTTGTGAGGTCTTATTTGGTACTCCATACCACCCGCAACCCGCAACAGAGAGAATCCTAGTGCGGGGTGTGAGGGTGTGTGTGGGTATTATGCATAGATATATTCCTGTTAGTATTATTCTTAGTATACATTTGTATTGACGCTCACCAAGGACGGCTCGAGCAAATGCTTGTATGTAGGTAGTTGTAGATACACTCAGTAACCTAGACATTCAATACGAGGGAGCTGGAAAATTCCACTTGTAGACTACTAAAACAGGTTATGTCAGTCTATTTGAAAGTTTGTTTCCTCTGCAATAAAACATTTTGATCGTATTTCGTTATTTTCCAACAATCACCCCCCAGAGAGTACTAAAGTAAAAACTAAAAGAAAGTTTGTTTCGAAGTCTGTAACATTAAAATAAAAGATCTAAATATTTTTAGAAGATATAATGTATTTAAGAATTCCTGGCGGTTACAATGACTAAAATACAGTAGTTACAAGATTAAGAAACTAAAAAGAAGGTCACTTGTAAGTAAGAAGGTAGGCCCGTCGCTTCTCTGGCGGGCAGCGCACGAAGACCTCGGCGACTGGAGCGTGCGTTTAGGGCGCACGAGACGATCGGAGTCCCCGGCGTTCAGCGCACGAAGACCTCGGCGCCTGGAGCGTGCATTAATACGCACGAGACGCGTAGATTGTCTGGTGTTCCGCACACGGAGACCGCCTTAACCAGGCGTGCGTTAGGGCGCACGAAGTATGTAGATCAGCATGAGACTCCTTCAAGTTATCACTGTTGTGACCCACACGTGAGGGACTGTCAGCGTCGAGATCCAAGAGTTGCGACTCACACGCGAGAGAGACTGATAGAGATTGGTAGTGTAGATATCCAAGACTTGCGACCCACACGCGAGAAAACTGTTTCAAGTTACCAGTATTGTGACCAACACGCGAGAGACTCAAAGAGACTCCATCATGTCGTCACAGCTCGCCTTTTATAAGTCGAATCTTCTGGAATAATTCTCTTATTATATTCTATTTATGAATTTAAAATTTATATTCAGCCTAATAAAGAACGTTAACAAAAAGGATAAAAATTATACAAATTAAAAATAAAAGTAATCATGATGACAATAATTTAGAACATTTGTCAAACATTTGACAACAATAACAAAACATTTATCTAATAAAATATATAAAGAAATTACAGAATAAATGGATAAAAGATACAGGAAATTATAAAAGAAGTTAACCAAAGGAGTACTATAAGAGTTACAAACTATGCGAATGCCAAAATACTAGATATAAAAACATGTAAGTATTGTAAATACTACAAGTCACAAGTCGTGGCTGCGTATTTAAACATCTAAATTAATTCATTGCCCATTAATTAACAAGGCATAAAAACCCGGTTAAAATATTTTACTACACTTTGTCAGTGAATTCGTTCGCAATAATTTTACCTCTGTCCAGGGTATTTTTGTATGAGAGTACGATACGGGGATACACCGATAAGTACGATCTTACTTTAGTGATTGGGATGTAACATAATAATTTTTGTGACTTACATTACTTAGGGCATTATACTTCATGTGTGCCCTATAAGGCACGTCATCATGTCATCATTTATGGAGACGGAAACCCTGTCTCTAATGCCTACGTACGGTGTGACTTGTTTCGAAACACTGTATTATTATCTGATACGTAGTTGGAAAATATTTTGACAGAATAAAGAAGTTAAAAACAAAATAAAAAATGCAAAATCTATTGAAGCTCTATTGAAAAAACTTACTTTTAAAAGAACCTTTTATTTTTAACTCTGTTCTAAACATGCCAAAACGCAAAACGACTACGAGTTATTACTATATTGATTGTAATTTGAAATAAACAAGAACCGGGCCAATTGTAAACTCCATAACGCTCTTATGGAAATTGAATGCGTCTGGTCAATCCAGTAATTTTTCCAAAGACAAGGTTTAACTGCTGCTATGTACCGAACCATGGTAGCGCTCAGGACATTTAACATCATTCATCATCCAGTCGGTCGCCTACGATAAAAACAAACCATCGGAACCTCGCGTTACGCTATAAGCTGTATATACGCTACAAACATATGCCACAAATCGAATATTGTATGAATATTATCGGAACTATTTCTAAATCCATTTAAGATCACCTCAAAACAGGTTTCGTTGATTTAATATGAAATAAATAATTTAAGCGAAGGTTGATTTGTCAAGTTTCAGCCTTTCGGACAAGTGGAGCGTATTCGTGTACTATAGATAATATATGTTTCTCTAAGGCATAATCTATAAAAATAGCACTTAATTGCCGCATGTATGAACTATCATTACTTGAGCACAGCTCGAACGATTTTCCTGATTTTTTGTGATCGTAATTGTCTACACAGGGTTTGTCATTGAATCTCAAACCAATGACACCAGTGTTCCTACTGCAGTTTAAGTTTCTTATAAGCTATAAGTTTGCATACATGTAAAAATAGGTACACATATAAGTTCGCATTTGTATCTGATTTAAGAGTGTAAGCAAATTGTTGAGGATAAAATAAATAAATTGTATGAAAGAAAAAATCCATCGGAAAGGCTGGAAATTTTAATGGTATTATTTTTGTATGAAAATCTCAATAAAAATATGATATTCAGTTTGATAGTTCTGTTCAATTAAAGATTCTGTTGGATAAGGTCCTACTCGAGTGGCTGATTATCGAACAACGCTCAGCTTAAACCACTGGGGATAATACTTAATGATATTTGGTAAGCGCACTTCTCATGTTCTTTACTAGAAAAATTGTTATAGTTTTTATCGTGTAAGAAGCCGGTAAAAAATTGACGAACCGCCTGTCTAATGGCCAAAACCATCAACATATGTACAACAACGACAAAGCTGTGATCCCGGTTTGGTTGTTCTCCAGCTTTGCGACAGAAACACGTTGATAAATTTCAACGTTAGTTTCAGATCGACAGTGAAAGCTAATGAAACAGGTAAAGATTCTACCCGGTGCCATAACACATAAATATTTGGTAATACCTTGAGTGAATATTGTCTATAACGCAATTCTATAAGACTGGGAGATATAAAAACGTTTGAGATTATTTTACCAAATTATTACCGTTGCAATATATTACCATGTTATGTTACAAAACCAATAGTCACGGTTCCTTATCCTTACCGCTCCATGACACAAGCTGATTGTAATCTTTTACGTCATAATTATAGTTACATACTTAACTATACAAACATCCATACGTAAATCAGTTCAAATGATGAAATAACTGCTTTCTTTCTTTCTTCTATTTTATTTAATGTTATTAGTTTACGAAGTAGATGCCTTTGCTGGCCAGAGAGCTTTATATTGACCGCTTCATAATTTGCGAATTTTATGAGTTTGTGCGGAAAGTTATCTTCGGAAACATGGTTCCGGATGGACATGGGCTATATATTATTTATATATATATATGTTTAAATTAGTATAGTTGTTCCAACTGAACGGAGCTGAGGCGGGCCGTTACTCCAATATAAAATGGAACTCTGGCCTAGATCAGTATAATTAAAACTTTTATTAATTCTGCCAGTTTCAGAGCCACTTTTGTGTCCATTCATTCAAATTACTGCTTGTGATTTAAAACACATGCATTAATACAATGGAGTCGATGAGTGCGTTCGTCACTGTATGTTGAACAAGTGACTATTTGTGGCCTAGCTTTGCTGTTCATATTGACGTCGCGCTTTCCCAACGTCATAACTGTAGGTCATGTTATGGAACTATGTCAGTAGGTCGGAACACTGGCCTTTATGGATGGATTTAAATATTACCGACAATTAATAAGGCTAGCCTCGCTCCTGCCAAGTGGTTAACGTTTTCATTTCTATTAATGTTCCCCTAGTGATCGAAATTTTGCAATAATCGTGAAATAACGTTCTGTTTCCAATTCTTTTTTAAATGATAACACTACAGCTTGTCAATAGCTACTGATAAAAAAAAACGGTTGAGAAACAGAATAAAAAATACTGATCTGTTTTGTCTTTGTCTATTTGTATTTAGGTGAGAAACGTAGTGGGCACAGATTACTAGTAACTTTTAAATTCCGTCAACTTAGAATTCCTATATTTTCTTGTTTCACTGCTTGATTTTTTAAATCTTCCTCATTTGCTTATATCGATGTTAAAGCAAAACTTGAACACTAGGTTATTGATCCTGTACGCCGTTTTAAAATAATACGAGTCTGTTTTTCGTATTTTATTCACAGACCTCTAGTTCACAGACCATTTTATCATACTTAAGTTAACAAGAAAATATCTGTTGATGTATCATGTGGTTATTTTGATCTTATTGTGTAAAATAAAGATAATTGTACCGTGCTTATAAATTCATAATTACTTAATAATGATAGGTTATTAATATGCATATAATTTCCTTATAAACCTTCACATAAAATATATTTACATAAAAAACGAAATACGCTAATAACAAAACCGCAAGCCGGCCGTGTCATGTACGTAGCGTGAAAACCACTGTTGCTGCAACTAAAGCACTTAATTTATTAGTATACTACTAATACATATAGAATACATCTTTTTTATGGAACAGGTGGCATGCTATCTATTTTGACTCTATCTTGTCTGTGATTTCAAATGTAAATAGAATCGAAATCATTTATATATGATATTTTTATATATGATCTGTTTGCACATCCAGTCCAGTTCTTCTAAGGTATGGGGAAAGTGAGTTTTTAAAGTACTATAATCCTGTTGAAAAATTAATTTATACACGAAGGAAGAAGTTGCAATTTTGCACGCACATAGAGCACTCAAGGACGGACGAATGTACACAAAAAAATAATAATTTGAATTTCGAAAAGATTATAGTACCATAGACCACATACATACTTTCAGACAATCTATACAGAAGACTAAGAACTATAACCCGCTACTATGTGTTGCCTATGTGGACTATGAGAAAGCCTTCGATTTTATCGAGACCTGGGCGGTGTTGGAGTCTCTTGGATATACCAGACCGGCTATCGATATATCGAAGTGTTAAATGTTAAATTGCTAAAAGCAAACATCCTATCAGTTCGATTACACGTCAAAAGCACTAACACTATCTAATTGCAAGATGTCAGGCAAGAGGATGTTATCTTGCCGAAATTGGTCACCGATGCATTGGAAAGCGTGTTCAAGCTTATGGAGTAGAAAGGACTAGGCGTTAACATCAACGGCGAGTGCCTGACACATCCTCAGTTTGCCGACGATATAGTGATCCTGGCGGAAAGGTTGGAAGACCTCAGTACCATGTTAGGAGACCTGTTAAAGTCTCACAACGGATGGTGATCTTAAAATGAACATGGCCAAGACGAAAGTCATGTCCAATGTCCATGTCGCACCTATTCCGATGGTTATTGGTGGTGCCGCTCTTGCTCTTTTACTGTTGGCCTCATCTGAAAGCTCAAAGTCACTCGGCGAGCTATGGAGAGAGCTATATGAGGTCGCTACGATATAAGATTCCATTCTACACGACCACGTTGCACTATCACGCACCGCCACTGAATTGAAAATACTTTTCCTCGATGATTAGGCAAAATTATCTATTGCTCACAGTTTTTAAGCATTAATGTGACCTGTTGGTTATCGAAAAGATCATGAAACGGAAAAAATAACTCCAACATAAAATATATTGATATTCTAATAATAACAATAATTTACTATCACCAAAGACCACCCCTCGAAGTTTTTATTGTTTTTTTGAATTCATTCGATGCTGGTTTGTATGATGGTGCAGCATTAATTAGGAACACCTAAATGCTTGAAATTGTATAGTCAAGGCGATCTTGCAGATAATACTAGCTTAAGGTGAGATTATAATCGTGGGAAAAAAAAATCATTATAAAAAAGTTACATTTATTGACTTTTTGAAAACATTAGTGACGAATGTACTACGGTACGTGGTCACGGTTGCGCATGGACATCTGTTATGTCAGGGTAGACACCGACAGGTACCCGGTTAAAATGAAAGTTCTAGAACCATTTGTCTAATGCTTTTCAACTTAACTTTTATTAATTTACCAACGATTTTGTGTAAATATGTATTTATTTATTTATGTATGATTGTTGTTACGCATGTATTTTTTTTTATGTTAACAGCCGACAAACGAGCAGACGAGCCACCTGATGGTAAGTGGTCACCGTCGCCCATAGACATCAGCAAGACCAAGGTATCACTGATGCGTTGTCGGCCAGGAAATGAGAAGATTAGAAAGAAGGTACTGGCTCTCAAGCCCCCAGCCGGAACACGACGAGTCGTTTGGCGGCTGACTCAAGCAGGAGGGTAGTAGCTAGCCAGGCAGGCTTCACGGAAGAATAATAATACCAGTAATAATATTAATGACTTAATAATAATACTGATAATATAATCCATACGCGAAGCCCTACCACCAAGCAGGCTGGCTTCTGTCGCCTCTTACGATACCCTGTTCTGCCAGCATGGGATTGGGGGAGTATTCTAAGCCGCCCCAATACAGCTAAAATTTATATTAGATCTAATGTACTGTATTTGTGCACATAGTATTTCTAATATCTAGACATACCGCTCTCCAGCCTCAGATGTGCTGGATGAGATTTCATAACAAATAAGCAGTTCCTGTACCATCGTTATTTGACGTGTTATCTGTACAATGTTTCTGTGTGTGCGTAAATTATTAAATAAATAGATCTATCCCGGCTTTGCACAAGAGCAATGTTGAATGAAGAAAACGATAAGAACGTTTAGGAGAAAAGTATTAAGTACGAGTATGTTAATTTCATAAAACGTCTCTATCTCCAGAGGTATAGTCTCTGCGTTGTCAGTCATCAATTTGTCTTGAAGTGATTTGTCCAATCCATAAAAAAAAAATTAATTAGTTAATTTTTTTGTTCATTAAAAAAACCCTATTACGCTGAACGTCACACATTTTTGAAGTGATTTTGATACACTAATAGCATTCATTCCTACGTTTACGGTGGATTTGCCAAAATGTTTAATACAAACAACCAATTACAGTTCCGAAAATTAGGAACAAGATAAAAGCGAAACCTGTCCACAAGTTGTTAAGTGACTATATTTCGATACCGGCAATTGATTTTTATTTATACAGGTTATTTAAAAAAATAGCCGTTGTTTACTAAAATCGGATGTACGATGTCCGGTAATTTGGAAAGTGGATATCAAGTGTTGGTTGTTTGTGATAAGTCATTCCGGATGTCATGCCTTGGGGCAACACAGGAAGTCGTAGTGCATGAATGTGGGTTTTATTTTATTATTAATAACCATAAAATTGATCATGACATCTCTTTCAGTGGTTGGTGCTGTTATTACAAAAAAAAATAAGAAAAGTAACATATGAACTGTTTAAATATTTAATTACAGTCGGATCAGTATATTAATTCCTCAATTCAGAGAAAAAAAATATCAACGCATAACGACTACACATCAGTACTCTGTAATAGTTTATTATTGAACAATAAATTAAAAATTAATTTTAATACTTCGCATTGGTACTCATACGTGTTTGTACTTCGTGACGTACAACAATAGACCAAGGAAGTTTAACTCGCACATTTTAAATATCCTCGTTTGGAAACACTGTATTTAACGATCTAAGGGCACGCACGACAAGGCAACCACCCCGGTTGTTATCGTTAAAGAGAATTTCATTAAATCTAATCTGAAGACTTAATCGGACGGCAACAGACGTGCTCCACTCAGATACATAGAACTACCTTACTGTGATCTGATGTAATACTTTTTCTGTGACTGACATACCCGTTAACCCCATTTATTCACGTTTGACAGATATTTGCCGGGCTCACTTAATGTCGTTTTTGTCGTCACAGGAGCGTGCCATGCATGTAATGATCTCGCCCATATTTTATTTTCAGCTTTTATTATTTATGTCCTTTGGTATTAACCTCGAAAAGCAGAATAAACTAAAACAAAAACTTTAAGGAAATGGACTTGCTAAATTTTGTAACGTTGACCGAAACACAGATTACAATATTAATTAACAATAGAGGTGTTATTCGTAATATATTATCTGTGCAATCTTAGTATGCTGCTTGCATGCTGAGCTATTAATGTGATGTAAGCTAGGTCACTGCTGTCATCTGATGGCCGAACACCTTATTATGTAGTATTGTTATGTAAACATTTTATAACAAAATTTTAAGTTACTGCAACTTTTAGCTGCGCTGCGGGACGTCGGACGTTTCTCGTGACTAACGTGGCTTGGGGAGTATTCTATCATGGTGGAAAGGGTTATTGATCAAGTATCAGAACTTCTGTTGTCGCACAAGGGCATCAACCACAGCTTAACGTGCCGACCGAAGGGTGGCAATGCTAAAGAAATATGGCACTAGCGATCACCAATTCAGCTTCTGATTGCACCCAAAGTTACTTAATGTGGTTGATCACCTAACACAAGCCTATGAATCCACATCAATACCCACTCAAATAGGAGCGAAGTTGTTGCTTTAATGAGGTTGCAATAATAGGTTAATGGATTGGCTCCGAAAAGACTTAACAGCTTATATGATATTTAAAGATTGAATTAAAAAAAAATAACCGTAATAGTGTTTATGATAATATTTTTTTTACTAGTTCTATTGACAATATTTGTGAATTTGGTAAATGTATCCAAGTACAAGTAAACTATTCGTATATTTTTATTAAAACAATATACGGGTTAATCATTTATTTTAATTTATCGAAAATGCAAACGTTTTATAAAGGTCATTTTTGTGAAGGTTATTTTTGAAAAATTAATAACTTAAGTCGAAAATTTTACACTATTACTTAATATTACCTTACTTGTTTATACAACCTTAACAATGAAGCCTGATTATTCTATATTTTTTCCTCATGAATACTCCGAAAGGAGGTCATATTCTCTTTTCCAGTTAAAAATAAGGATGTAAGTATAATTTTAATGTCCTAGGTTTATCGGTTAATTTAAAAAGCAAACATGTAGATGTTCACTCCACACTCCGACGCCGATTGCTGGGGAGGTCACTGCCGAGGAACTAGGAGAATCCGACCGTCGAAGTTCTTATACCGCGTGGACACTGGGTTGGCCGGGTCTCGGACTTAAGTTCACCTCTTTATCATCACATATCTTATCCAAGACACGGGTTTACGACTGTTTTCTCACGCTAATAACCGGATGCAAGCCAGTCTTTAACTTGCCCTACGAAGCATGAAAACGGTCAAGAAATTTTGTCAATAGATAAGTTTGTACTTGTCACCCACAATTAACGACCCGGCCGAAGTTGCTGAAGTCGGTCGACCACGGGCTGTGTAACACAGGGTCGTCCTGACTATTCGAATATTTTCGAAAAGTTATAAACGAACTACCCTCCTACCTATCCTCTGACTCTGAAGACCATTCAAACGGTTTAATTAGGGTCTTAAATTGCACTAACATGTAACTATTCACGCATCCGCAACGTCCCCATCACCAACATAATCAATTACTAGTCGTAACTAAAAACTACCTCAATCGGGTCCCTAAAAGTCTAGGTTGTAAATAATAAATAACTTTGGCACATACATCTCTTGTAGAATAATCTATAATATTAAAACCACGAAGTCACCGCTAACGCACATATCGCTGAACAAAAGACGTCTGTGTCCAATGTGGAAGTCTAAAGTTTTATAGTTGATGGTTAATATAAAAATTTGCTCTTCTTTCAAGTCAAAAATGAATTTTCACAGTCATACTTACTGCAAAAAATGGATCGGCGTTCCGATTCCTCTTCGGCGTTTAATTCTGTGCATGATATGGGGCACTGGTCTGATACAGAGCAAGTGATGTCTATGCAGTCGTCCGAACTTTTATCTATGCTCCCTTTGATAAGGCTGTTCAAGGAATCACTGGGACCGACCTCGTCGCTGGAAAGCGTTTTCTGTGATGACGTATCGCTTTTGTCGGGAGATGGCGCGGTTAACATGTTGTCTGTCTGAAACAATAAAATCTTGCTTATTTTTAAAGAAGCTAAAACTAGAGTTTAACGAACGAGCTAATTTATTTATTTATTACTTAACTGATAAAATTTTAACGGGGCTGAATCGGAGAATTAAATGTTTTTAGAAAGGTTTCATCACATTTTTTATTACAACTATACAACGTTTGACTTTGTTTCTAGGTTTCTCATGGTATTATATTCAAAGGAAAAAAAAACAGAAATAAAAAAAAACATTAAAATGAGAACAACGAGGCTAATGTATCGGCTCGGTCAGAGTAAACTAGTCATAACATGCTTTATTTAGACCCTGCTTCTATCCGAAACTTTTTATCGAATTCGGTTACAGTTTCAGATATATTTTTTGTCGGATATCCGATAGTTTCGGTTACGGTTACGGAGCTATTACGCTTACGGATATTTCAAACACACGAAAGTACAGTAACCGTTTAAATAACTTCGCGGTCCTCATCAATGTATAGGTCACGATTTATTGCAACTACGATTCCATTCCACCGTTATAATTTAATACATAACAGATATATAAAAAGAACCCCTTATTATGAGCTCCACTCAGAAGGTCACTCGTCTGTGGTCGAGCGAGGTGAACAACTTTGAGTGAAGTCGGGAGTGATACGGTCGGTATAAGTGAACGCTAATTGCAAAATGTGGGATGTAAGTGATGAGCGATTACGTGTTGCGGAGGGTCCAGATGTTGTCATAACACCGTGTCGTTTAACCACATCGGAAGCCTTCGGACTTTGACAACTTTGTCACTTGAGACGTTCACCCTGTTACAATGAAGTATTAAAACCTGCACATCTCTATATCTATACATTTAATAAAATTCTAACTGATCGACTTCTGTACATGAACGATATATGAGAAAAAACATTATTAGAGGCCTCTATTAACGCAATAGAACCCAAAACAATAGTTGTTACAATTTTTGTCTGTTAGTCTGGGCGTTTGTTCCCGTTAATCTCAAAAACGTCTTAACCGATTTTGTTCTGGTTTTCACTAATGTATTGACGTAACACTTAAAGTTTGTTTCATTGCAATCCGTCCATAAATTATAAAGTTATGAATTAATATATGTATTTCTAATTCACAGAACGACAAACACCCAGAAAAATGCAGATGCTATTTTTGAGCGTAAGGTAGTTTTTCCGAAGCGAAGCGAGAGCGTTTGCTAGTAATAAATATTAGTTTATAGTACATAATAAAAAAGATAACTTACAATCTATTATCCCTGTTTCATTGTTTAAATATTGTACTTAATGAGTTTTAATACTGACAGTTAAGTTTATATATATTTTCGTTAAAGTGCAATTAATGTTTTATTCTACTTCTCTTCTTAAAATTGTACCAGATTCGGATCTGTACGTTAAATATTTATTAAAAATTTTAATGTAGGCAGACATACAGATCACCGATATATAGTATGTCATGTAATATATAATCCATATAAAGATGAAAACGTACTTTTTATTAATTTCTGTCAGTCTGTCTGGCCACGTATCACATTAAACCCCTGAACAGATTTGGACGATACATGGCACGATCGTAACTTATATTATGGAGTACGATCTAGGACACTTTTCTTCCCGGGAAATGGATCCTTTCCCGCGCAATCGGAAATAAAACTTAATGTTGCCATCCTATTAAGTGAGCAATAAATAAAATGTGGACAGCCTGGCTACGGCTACTATAACCAATTAATGTTTCTAGTTCATACAACTAAAAATAACCCGTTCCTTACACAATGCGGGTGGTTTTTCTAAACGTATAATTCATCGGTTTCATGAAGAAACGCAATAAAATAGTACGCCGTTAAAAGGTCAGAACGTGTAATCTCCCCCGTGTACATGCGTATAAGTACGAATTAATATGCGATAAATATTATTGTTTACGTTTTTTTATGTCATATTGTAACGGCCATTCAAACTATTGTAGCACTTTGAACCCGTGCCGTTGTAGCGACTGACTCGAATGCATAAACTCACTGTTAAGCCCGTGTTCGTGGTTAAAATATTATTCATTTTTGTGACAAAGCGAGAAAAGTAATGTTCATACAAAATTCTACGTAATAACGAAATAATATAACCGCAAATGTTAGAAATTATGCAGTTCTCAAGGCTGACTTGAATGTAAATGATGAATATTAAATTATTTCATCACACCCATTCAGAACTCTGAAATTAGGTGTAGGTTAACGGCCGAATTATTTAAAAACTTACTTTCTGAAGTAAGATCCCTTTTGTTGAGTTGTAATCACTTGAACGAGGGTTTGTGCAATGAAAACACAAAAATATAGATTTACTCGCGTTCCTGGCCATTTCTGAATCTATTGGATGGGTAAACCTTTGAAATATTATTTGGGTGCATATTTATAAACCTCATATAAATCAATTACTTACATTTAAAAGGGCAAATCAGAAAAATATCTTGGAAATTAAGTTATAAAAAACCTTTTATGTGGCATATCGAATAAAAGAATTCGTTACGATGGATATAAATATATTATTATAGATATTTAATTGAAGATATTAATATTCATAAAATATATCGCTCTATTATACATAGGTCTACTGGAAGTAATTTCTGATTAATAATAATTATTACTCTTGTACAAATTTTCCACACATATTTCCTGTAATTTTATTGTTTATAAATTTATAAAATATATCGTATAACTTGTAAATAATGAAAATATCATATTAATTTATTAAAAACTTTCACGTGATATTATAAAATGCCACCGAAATTTTTTAAAAAAGTTAATGTTATTAATATTTATAATTTACCTTATTACTTGAACTTTTACATCCAGTCTGTAAACATATATTTTTTTTACAATAGGTGAGGCATTAAAGTATAGCTTGTAGTTTTATAGAATATTTTGGTTTAGATTAATATATTAATGTCAAGGACGTTTACAAATACTGTGCAGAAACCAGTTCCGCGCTGGTTTAAATTTGCTTTGTAATCTTCATATGTTTATTCAAGAGTTGTGCAGAGTTTCTTTCTCCGTTTCTTCTCCTCGATGCCGAAGCACCTCTTCGAAACGGAAGCGGAAGCAAAAAATTACGTGCATAAGTGTATTTATAGAATACATAAATGATTTTAAATTACGAATTTGAATTTGAATAAATGATTAATGTAAAAAAATATTAGAATTGAACAATCTTTGAACACGCTAAAATTCTCAAATTAGAACTTGTCACCGACAAGGTTGATTAATAATTGCTATTGATATAATACATATTGTTTTTGACAATAAACCAAACAAAATAAAACCTTGGTGCTCATCATCATCATGTTGCTTAAATCATACGGTTAACACTGATATAACAAAAGATATTTTAACATTGACAATGTTACGAGGTGCAGAATTTTTATTAGAAGCGCTCGGTCTTACAGATGTTATCGAGTCTCGATGACCTTTAAAAATTACTTAACGAACAAACGCAGCAACTATATTGTTTATTTATTTTTCTATTTATATTTTTCTATATACCTAGCGTTAGGAGATCCGACTGTGGTATGCTATAAATAAACTAGGGTATTCGTAATTTGCGGCTGAAAAATTCGTAGGCAAATGAAAAAAAACTTTTTTCGAGTTCACCATGTGAAATGTCAAATGGGACTGGACATAATATATCGATGAAAATTATATATTTCGTTACAGTATTTTCAATCTAAATGAGTAGCACTACTGCCCAATATCACAATAAAGTGTAATCGTCATCAATTGCCGACAAAAAGCGGTGAGTTTTTTGTTTACATAAAATAAATCAATGCTAGACAACAATCCCACCTGATGGTAAGTGGTGACGAAGTGTAAGATGTTGAACGCACTAACATTACGTATAAAAGCCTATTCAGTCTCCTCTTGAAGACTCCTACATCGAAAACAGCCGGGAACACCGACGCGGGTGAGCTTTTCCAGTCCTTTGCAGTACACATAGCGAACGACGACACACGCCGCATCGCAGAGTAAAGATATTCGCCCTTACATAAGTCCGCTTGTCATTTGGTTTTCCAGAGCCAAAACCGAAACACATTAACATATTTCACGGTTGATTTCAGAAGGTCAACTTCCTGACCGGCAGGTAAAGTGTACCTGAAGCTCCATGCCCGTGTACCGTCGGTATAGTTAGCTGGACTTGAGTACAAAGTCCGGTTATTTCTAACGAGAGGAATCTATCGCTATAGCTTTGTCAGTCGTTCAGCAATCATGCACCACGAGCAGAGTAAATCCGTACGAAAATCAAATACATACTGAACCGCACGATAAATCCTAAGACACTCAAAAAACCTATGCTAATCTCAGAACCAAAGTCCGAAGTCCTCATGTCATCCAGACCTAATGTTATATAGTTTTACAACAAAGGACTAAGACCAATCAGTTCCTAATTTTAAACAAAAATCAATTTAATTTATCTAAAACATCTCGACAGTTTCGTATGTTCATCAGCTCGTCTTTATGAAGATTTTCGAAAACTATTGAATTCGCTAACGTTGTAGGAATACGTATCGATAAGGTTTAAACAGTACATAGGACTCCAAATGTGATGAAAATATTTAACAACCAGCGACCCCGTCCGACCTCGTTCGGGTCCGATTGTTAATTATAAACACGTAAATTACAACCTTTTTTTGGCTCGATTAGACATCACTAAGTTAACTGACATTTTATATAGCCTATCATCTGTGCAATCACATGTTCTCACTACATATCAATTTCAATTAAGATCGGTCGAGCCGTTTTTGAGTTACCTCGAGACATACACGAAAATCGCAACAGATTTATACAGTAGTGTAAATGATAATATACAAAGGAGTAAGAAAGATGAATGACAGTATTGGTATTTATTAATGCCATCGTACCAAACATAGGGTTGCTTATTAACATTAATGTACACATGTAGGGTCGCTACAACATCATATTTTTAAATATTATTATTAAAGATAGACGTATTCTAGAAAAATATCAAGATCTTTTAAAATAAATAGGAGTTTAAAAAATACTCATAATATCGCGTAGAATCAACACAATTACATGTTAAAGCAAATTACTTAATAATAATAATATGTTAATTATTATAGTTAATTATTGATATCGATCATCCTGGTGCTAATTAGTCAAGAAATCCACAAGTAATGATAACATTAAACGTGCTGGCCACAAACGATATCAGCTAATTGTAGAAAACTTATACAATCGATAAGCAAAAACACATCTTATCTAAGTAATTATGGCCCGTTACATCCACATCTCTATACAATATTTCAACGACAATTTTCCTACAGACCCGTAGTTGAAATGATATATTTATCGGAAGAATCCATAGCCATAGCCTTGTCGGTTATTCAGTAAGATACCCCACGAGCAGAGGGCGGCTTGACTGAGGAATGAGTGTAAGGAACTATGTATGTCCAAACCTATTTTCCCCGTTCGAATCGACTCTCAATATCTGTTAGACGAGATACGAGATAATGACACCAGAACCCTTGTGTAGACAGTCGCTGGTCTTCGTACCGCCTAGTTTCCCGACGACACTGCACACTGTTCAAGTTTTCCTGACAAGCTTCTTCTAAAACA
Organism: Megathymus violae; assembly: GCA_003671415.1. NCBI lineage: Eukaryota > Metazoa > Arthropoda > Insecta > Lepidoptera > Hesperiidae > Megathymus > Megathymus violae. Next base: position 927,260 of record PDGT01000002.1, read on the forward strand.
TAGCCATAAATGGTTTTTCTACGTCCTTCTTGACCTGTAATACGACGCTTAACTATTGCTGTTACGAATGTCATGGGGGAGGATGACAACTTTTCATACGGTAAGTGAGCCGCTTGTTCGATTACAGGCTGCCAATAAAAAAAAGTTTGTAGATTTTCTCTCCGTAAACTCTGGACTTTTATTAATGGACTGTTTTAAGGCACAAAAATTTGGAACGTAACGAGATATCGTAATGTTCTCGATTACATTTAAAAATATAAAAAGATGGATTTCACAGAAGTTTTTTTTTTTCATTTTTTCATTTACCCTCGTCATTTAAATTCCAAAATCAGAATGAGCGTATAAATATACGCTCGTCATTTAATCTCCATACTCAGTGTAAAAAAATATTTTTTTTCGTTTCGTAAATTATGAGAAATTTCACGTAACCGTCTGACAGACAGACAAGTTGGTGATCCTATAAGATGTAATTCTCGTCGGATGTAAGGAAATCAAAATGGCGAATTATTTCACCCTTTGTACTAGAAAAAAATCTAGTTATTTTTTCCCATTTCATTAAAGCATATCTCGCGCTATTTTATCATTCCCTTAAACCGAGCCCTTAAAAATGTTTTATTACTGTATTGCTAAGACAGAATCTACAATATATATTTCAGCAACCGAAGATTCGCTTTTAGTTGTCGGACTGATCAAAATTTAGGTCAGTACAATATTTAGGTCACGGAGACAATGAATTGACAATACATCTGTTTTGAAGATGTCAGATCATTATTGAAACAATGACAAATGGACATCCAGGCTTAGGCATTCGCAAATTAGGCCACTCAATGATTATGCTCTTCTCATGCAATGTGAATGAGTGTGGCTGTGTTCATTCTTGTGTTTATACACAACCTTCCCGACTTATATACTTTCGTGATCAAATAATGGGCCAATTTTCCTGTCTATAAGTTTCAATGAGCTTTCTGTTTACAATTATTAACACATCTTCGTCTACTTCTACTTCTCCACTAATCTATACTGGAGCAACTTGGTGGAGTAGGCATTAATATCCTCAATTATGCGGGTGGGACAGTGGGTCGCTAATCGATTGAAACCAAACTTCGTTGGGCTCTTGCGGTTCTATTATCCAGAATAGAAAACTCAAATGGTAAACCTGTTAAATACTCAAATTGTTTGTTCACTCGGAGTATAATTATGTATCTTTATTGTTCGGATTCATTAAACAGATTCTACAAAAATCTTCACGTCAAAACTTAGTCCAAGCATAGCAGTAGCTTCACAAAACTTTTATAAAGTCAGACGAAGCCAGTCACCCTAGTTTTTTTATTGTACCAAATAGACGCATGTTAAATCATAGCCGCATTGGGGCGGCTTAGAATACTCCCCCCAATCCGATGCTGGCAGAACAGGGTGTCGTAAGAGGCGACAGAAGCCGGCCTGGTTGGTGGTAGGTCTTCGCGTATGGATTATGTCATCAATATTATTATTAAGTCATTAATATTATTACTGGTATTATTAACTCTCCGTGAAGCCTGCCCGGCTAGCTACCACCCTGCTGCTTGAGTCAGCCGCCAAACGACTCGTCGTGTTCCGGCTGGGGGCTGGAGAGCCAGTACTTTCTTTTTAAACTTCTTCTCATTTCTGGGCCGACAACGCATCAGTGATACCTTTGGTCTTGCTGATGTCCATAAGCGACGGCGACCACTTACCAGCAGGTGGCTCGTCTGCTCGTTTGTCGGCTATTAACATGAAAATAATATGTAACTTTTCACTCAAACGACTTTCACACCCAAATATTTTTTTTTCATTTATAACGAAAACTGCTGCTAAAATGCTATGGTTTTAAATATTTCGTTTTCAACAATTATATTGGGCCGTCCACGGAGCTCATCCTTTAAATCAAAAGTTTTAAATAGAAACGTCAGTACTAAAAACGGATGCGGTGCAAACCTGTGGCTGGTTCAATTTTATTTGTCATGACGGATCCGACATTCGAAAATATCGATATATTTAAATTTTTTCACAATCATGACCAGAACGATGTCAGAACAAATTCAAATGACGCAAAAACAAATGAATACTACCTAATTTCTCAACAGTAATTCTGCTGGCTTCATTACAAATTAAAGTAGATGATTAAATTTAAATTTGGAATTGTAATATTTGGCTGTTTGACTTCAAAGTTACATTCAAAGGTATAGGACTAAAAAAATCAAAGTCATTTATTTATTTTGGTATTCTGTCAATACATTTATGCAAGATATTTTTTGCTTCTACTACCGTTCCGCAAAGGTGCTTTAACATTGACGAGAAGAAACGGCGAAAGAAACTACTTAGCAAACGGTAATCTTATTAAGGTCTATTCAATATAACTGTTGATCACAGGTGGTATGAAACAAAGTCATGGACTATGTATATTTTTTTATAAATGAATAAGACAATATATTGTTAGTTTAGTCCTGTTAAGCTAAAAGTATGTAACGAGTTTTTTTTTTTAATTTAGAAACATTTTGGAAACGTATATACTCAGAAAAATAATCCAAAAAAAGTACTCAATTTCACGGAGGCGCGTAAAGTCTTCAGACGCCAAAGAATTATATAAGACATTAACTGATCAATTAAAGTAGTTGTGCGTACAACATTATTAAATAAAAAAAAAACATTCTGTTCAGCTTAGAAAATATAGTATTTATTAACTTGACTACAACAGGTTCCAACGGATCCTATTATATCTACGAACTATTATCTAAACAAAACAAAATATATCACGTAAATATGACGTTAATCAGCCAAGTTGATCACAATAAAACAATCTTTTAACACCTGCAAAGAGACTTATCTCTTTCATGCATGTCCAAAACATCGAGAGCGTAAAATCAAGTTGTTTTACATACAGTGCACTAGAAACCCGTTCTACTTTCGTTTCGGAAAATTCCGAGGAAACAAATACATTTCCCGGGATGACCCATAGTATAAGTATTTAATATACCAAATCATTTCAATCCGTTCAGTAGTTTAACGTCCCAAAAATACGATTAATTCCTTTTCGATGTATTTCTATTCCATTTCGTCTCCGTTACAGTTTCATTATTAATATAGACTAGCTACACAACCGAAATTGTGCAAACAATAAAAATAAAAACAACGAATTGCATTGCTGCATTCAAAAAAAAATCAAAGTGCAGGACCGAGGTTAGATTAAACCGTCGCGATCGTACGTTCGCTTCGTGTGAACGTTGGTGAATGTTGGTCGGATGGACGAGAGCCGCGGCCGGTGGACTGTTATAAGTTCATGGCTGAGCCGCCGGGCCCGCCGACTGCAGGTTTAGTGTGCTTTGGGTTTACTTAATACAAATATAAATACATAGTAACCACCGTGAGGTCCGTTTTAATGTCCACGCGTGTAGTTTCAATCGATTAATGACGTTCACAAATGCATTTTGAAATTCTATAGCACAAAATTATAATCGTAAAATTTAATTGAAATATTCATACATAATTTATTTGTTAACGATTATATATTTCATTTAAATGTTGTACATAGCATTCAAACATAATGTGCAAACAGACCAAACGTACAATCCCATAGCCCAGTTGGTAGTTACCCTGCCTGCCGAGCGATGGATCCTGGGCTTAATGCCCGCACGGAAAAACATTAATGTGACAAATAAATGTCAGTTCTCGGGTTATGGGTGTTTGTAATGTCATATTTTTTTATGTCCATGCCATCCGCAATACAGGGAACCCTAGTGCGGGGGTGTGAGCGTGTAAACGTTAACGATTATTAAAAAAAAAATTATTGTAATAGGTCACCATCGTCCATGGACTCTAGCAATACCAGAACGTCAAGGACATGTTGCCATTAAAAAGTTGATGAAGTCCTATAGTCTATAGAAGTGAAGCTCCTACAGTCAATTTATCATGACTAGTATAGTCAATTTATAAGTATATGTATTCCATTGCTGGGCTCACACCTTCTTTCACAATGTAATGGGTTGATACCATCCGTCACACAGGCAGGTTGGTAGAGCAATTGGCTTTTGGCTAATTAATAAGCTTTTTACATGTTCCTTACGGCTAATTTACTAATCTTAAATCACCACTTTAAACGCCTTTTATTTGTATATGTAAGCAAATTGATGACCAAATACAGATTATTTAATCTACCCCTAAAACGATGGAAGATAGAAAAAAAATGTATATTATATTTATATACAGTTGTTGTTACATCAACGGATATCTTTATAAAAGTATTTCTTTTTAATTTTTGGAAACTTCATTTGAAGCGTAAAATCTAGTATAAAACTATAAAATATTCGTAATGAAATACTTCGAATCAACTTAAAATTTATACATAAATATTCAAGTTTGTTTTCAATATAAGAAGCTTTACGATCAAAAAAAATGCAACCATTCAGTATTTTTTTATATAACTCACCTCTAGAAAATAAAACACTTTTTAAAACACATTCACTCCTGTGATTTTACTTGTAGTCATCAAAACTGACATAAAAAAAAACTTTTCAAATCACTTTTCACTTTCCGAACGTTACTGGCGCGAAAATAACAGTTTAAAAAATCAAAACGACAACGGAACGCGTCCGCGCGGCATTGCGACATGATACGATAGAATAGCTGCTTGCGGCATAGAACATTATATCACACAGAAATGGCACTACAGAATACGAACTACACAGTATCAGCTGAAGGCTTCGCTCTCTGTAATAAAACACATTACATAGGCTATCACGACTACATTTTGTATGTAATGGGTTCGCGCCATTTTGTTATAGATAACAATTTTGTACCCATGGAACTGACAATGGAGATGGCAGAGAAACTAAATAAAACAAAATATCTACATAACTTAATATTTTGTGTCGGAGATTCCGCATAAGCTGGAACCCACGTCCATCTTGACTAGAAACATATTGGTAACGAATATTTTGTTACGGAAGTCCACAGACGGCGTTGACCGCTCACCATTAGCAGTTATCATGTACATAAAAGCTGATAATAATCCAATTTTTGTGATTTCTTTCGATAACTAAACAACGATTAGCGGTACTTCTCGTGTTAGTCTCGAGTCTCGAATATTTAACAGCATATAAAATAGCGTTTCAGACGCCTTTCTGCAATCAAATTTGAAAATAGAACAACTGACGGATGGACGTACTGCCTTACACCTCTTCGAAGATAGATGAAAATCCCTATATTCCATGTTTCTTTTAAACATCATTTTTTTTAAGTATCTGAAGTGAAATCTAATGCGTTAAAACTTAATTAGATTTGAGAATTAATAATTCTGTTTTGAAGTCATTTTAACGAGTAATTGAGTTCAATGTTAAGGCCTATGACGACCGGACTAAAATAACTGCACTTCTATTTTTTTTTTTAAATTATGGATGCGTTTGAAATTAATTATCGTTTACTTCGTTCTTTAACACTTATATACTTGGGAATATTTCGTGATGTTCTTAAAGAGCTGCGTTCATTAACGTAATTTTTGCGTTAACATTTAAAATGCTCAACAATTGCAAGGGTTTTATAAAAGATAATAAAAATAGTCAACCTGGAGGATCACGTTGCAACGGTGGAATCGCTTTACAGGTAGATATTAGTTACTGCCTAATATGGTTTAATTAAACAGTTTTACAATAACACAACTCACCTGCCCAAACTAACGATCGCAACCCCCTTCGGAGATGTGAATTGCCAGTTAAATGATACTATTTACAGACTTATAATTTACGCGTGGACGTAGGATCGCATCTGGACCTAATGCTGAATGCTACTAGAATCCAAAAACATATGGATATATGTTTTATATACAGGGTGTCCCAGGGCGAAGTGACCGCTCGGCGTCTCTTGAATATTTGGACAAAACTCTCAACAAATACCATTAAAGTACAGGTCTCATCGAATTAGTTTTTTTTTAGCTTTTTGAAACTTTTGAAAAAAAAATACCCTTTTCTATTTAATTTCGCTAAAAAAAATGTTGGAAAAATGTCCTATGAATATTATTATTTTATCAATTATTATTAAATTACATAATATTACATTCAAAATCTCATAAAAATGTTTGTAGTTATCTCAGATATTTACCGAACTACAAACTTTTGAGGTATGCATCCCATGTTGGATAATAAGAAGAGTAGACTTTTAAAACCAGGCTAGTAGAACATTTAAGTGTCTTATTATCAAAAATACCTCTTGCCCTTTGATAGAATAATTTTACATGTAAGGAAACAATAAAAACAAGTGTACATTTAAATCATTTATTACATATTGGTGCCAAAATGCCAAAGGAAAACCAACGCGAACTCAGTGTAATCATTTCGTTCGTGAGATGACGTTAAAAGTAAACCAGTCATGATAATACGTTTACAGAGAAAAGGATTGGAATATCTTTTTGTGGTAAGTATAACAAATGTTATGTATTATTTGATAAACATATATTTTTAGCATTTAAAATAATAAATAATATAATTTACGATTGCTAATTGACTTACTCGCCAAGTTTTCTTAATTCGTATATATGTTACAGTTAAAACCAGTTTTTAGGTAGAACGCGTTTTCCCTAGTTAGAACTAGTTTTTACTAAATGCCTTTGTTAAAACTAGAATTTAGGTTAGGTTAGGTTAGGTTCTCGAGGTGATGCGCACGGTGTTCCCGCGTGCACCTCAAAGACGGAGGGATAAAGTAGCTCCAGATTCATCGCGCACAAGGGCGGGCTCTGTAGAAGAGCGAACGCCGTCGGGACCGCGGAAGAATGCGAGAGCGTACCCGCAGTCCCGACAAAGGGCGCTCAGAGGAACTCCGTGGGGTTTTAGCTGGTACGAGTCCGACATATCCTATCAATCGCCCCCGCGACTGAGAGGAACCCATGAGGGTTTCCCCGCGTAAAAAAAATGGTTAGGTTAGGATCGAACACACAGCGCGCGGATGGCGCTCGGAAAGGGATTCCCCCGCACTTGTCGAATCAAGGGACGTCTCGCGATCAATTAGAATAAGATACGATGAACTTTGAGAACAGTTTTGACTGAGACTCACTTCGGAAAAACGTGTTTTGTCTAGTAAGAACTAGTTTTAACTGATATTCAATTTTGAGCATTAGTTAGCTCTAGCTTTAACAAAGGCATTTAGTGAAAACTATTTCTAACTAGGGAAAACGCGTTCTATCTAAAAACTGGTTTTAACTGTAACATATACATTATGAACGGTCTCAAACCGCATGCTTAACATATATGTCGAGTAACTTATTGACAAAAGTATTCTAAGAGATGACGCTGATTATTTGGTAGCTAAACAGTGAACAATTTTAGGTCAAACTACCATTATTCATTTACACCGATGACCATAACATATTAAACATAATGGACGTAATTATTAAATTGAAGTGGCAAGTGACGTTAGAAATTAAACGAATATCGATTCTCCAACGCCACATATATAGAAAACATCATTCCAGCTGACTAGCTTTTTTGTCACAACAAAACTTATCTCCGACTGGGATTCTCAGGAAATGTCAGATATGAATTTTGTTTCAAAAGAATATTTTGTAAATATTTGGTGGACCTACTACGATAGTGTTATCTCAAAAACTTCGTGTCAGTAATAATGATGTCAAATAAATTAATTTATTTATTATACCTATGTTCCAACATTCTCAATAATTTTTATTTAACTTTTAACATACTAAATCTTTTTGTTTGAGCTTTTTAAAATAGTTTCTTAATAACAACTACCTATACTTTTTGAAAAATAATAATCACGAGGCCCGACATTTTGTAGCAATCAATTTAATATTTATTTTATTACCATAGACACAATACCGTACCATAAACTTCTTATATGTTTATTGTTTTACAATATACGTACATGTCCAGTGTTTGAATGTTGACTTTATTCTGTAAGGTTGTAATAGGAAAATCTTGCAGAAAAATAATGACTTTGATACTCAATAATAGTAATGAAGAAATTGTTAATAAAAAAATAGTGTCAAAACGAATCTAATGATTGTATTGGATTGACAGCATTTCAAGTATTTTTATAATTACGAATATTTCTCAAAATATGTGGAAATAGTAACGCAATATTAATCGTTGCCAATAAAAAAAAAATTGAGGTTAGGATTTCTCTTAAACTAGTTTCATTGATGTTTAGTTACCTAATGAAATAGAAAATGTAATGTTGTTGTAATTAATTACAATACTATACAGGTTTATTCGTTTTAAATTTCGTAAGTACGAATGTCATGATTGAACATCTATTATATTGTCATTTTAAGTTACAGAGTTTTTACTAACAATTAAACTTACCTAATATTTTTCCTGAAAACATGAAGAATCCAACTTGAGTTAAGTACCTGTTTTTAATGGTTTTTCAGGCCCCTCGTTCTTATCAACAGAGGACACCATATATACTTACTAGAAGATGACAGTTGAGTGTAAATGAGAACCTCGATTTCTTTATTAAATCATTATACTCATGATGTTCCAGGTAGATAACATCTGGGTGTCGGATGTCTTCAAGAACAATAATAGTTTTACTGTTACATAAAACTCGATTAGGTGTTTGTTCCTCATCGACATGTTTGTTATCTCCTGTTACCAAAATTTTGTATATCGTAAGTAGGTACGACGCTGTAATGTGTATAACTATTTATTGTATAATAATAATTTAAAATAACAATAATATAATAATAATTTAAGTAACATTATAAATAATTATTTTATCTAATGCATCAAAACATTTAGATTTCTATCCAATTTAGTGACGGTACGTCTTTATGAGAATAGAGCCAGGCGCTGCTTCTATGCCTGATTCTTTCAAAACAAACTTTATTCAACCACCCAAACTAGTCCTGAACGCAGGCTTCGGGTCACCATGAATAGTAATAAACAAATGAAAACCAATAACATAAGATTTTCATTTGGATGCAATAATAATTTCCAGCCAAGTCCATATAATAAACATCTACAGCAAACAATAACTTATTGTAGCGTAAAACTAAATGTAAAAACCCATTTTAATAATTAATATGTAAATAATAATCACTCACTATTTTAATCTTACCGCTTATTATACTGACTAATCATGTTTATTTTAAATAAAAACTTTATAAGCAGCCGGATGTCAAATCAAATTGTTGTTGTATTGATAACGTGAAACAAGACACAATATTTAACGGTTCAACAAGGTAGAAGTGAGTCAAGCAGAATTTAGCGTCATAGACAAATTCTGCTCGGCTTGAATGAGTCGTACATGACAATAAAATTACTAACAGGAGCGCAGCGGCCCGAATTCCTATCCTGTGTGCACGTGTAATGTTATAAGTTGTGGGCCTATTTTAAATTCATTATCACAGGAATTTCCTGTGGAAAACTACTGACTTGAGAGTAACGTAATTGAAATAATGTTCTAAACGGTGTGTCTGCAAATCTGAATTGATCCAGCGTGGACTAAAACCTTTACCGTTCACGATGTGAGAGGAAGCTTACACCCAGCATTGCAGTGACTAAGACGGTGTGTATCATCTGTGCCCGATTGGAAAAAAAGGATTGTTATTCTATTAGTGATTTCTTCCAGGTCTCTGCGAGTTTCAGTATCCACTCCACATGGACTTGTATGATATTTTTTCGACACAATAATTACGCAATTATTTTTTCGTCAAAATAACTCGAATCAACAATTAGCTGAGATTTACCCGGACCTCCTATTCGAAAGGTCAGTGTTAAACCGCCGGCATATCACTGCTTACACCATTATTGCTAATTAAAAAGCCTCATACATAATTTACGAGGCTCGAGTGGGTCAGAAAGTAAAGGCGAAGGCAAAAGGCAGATTACGAGTGATTTTGTAAACTTGCACTCACAAGGCTAAGTTCAGTAAGCTTCGCGTCAGTCGTATTGTAGACTGACATCTTTGACTTATGAACGTGGTTTGAAATAATAAAGAAAATTCTTAAATAACACTGGTTTGGATTCGGTATACTCAAGTATTTATTGTACGTTAATTACGGATACGAGCTCAGAGCGACAACGGAGTGCGCGGTACGGGAGAAAAAGGATAACGTGGTATAATTGTTGTGTTATAGTTGTATGTTTGAAACAAAATGTATAATATTGTGTTTGTTAAGGTTTCACGGGTCCAAGATGTAAGTGCTGTGGACCCGATAAAATCCGGAATGCTTCCGTGGATACCGATCCAATACGCAGAGGACCTTTTGAAACACATTCAATGTAATGTGGTACACAGCGGATAACATCCTCGACCGAACAATTCTGAAGGTCAAAGATGGTCTCCGCTGTGCGCACAGGAACTATTAAAAAAAGAATTAGCAGGCCAATGGTTGTTGTGGTGAAATAACAATAGATTGTTAATGTTCTGTGGACTGCTATTCACACCAGCCACTCCAATTGTGTAACAACTGGAAATGAAGTAGGTGATGACTTGCCGTTCACTGGACAAAGATAAGAAAGATAAGATTAAAATTTGCTTGAAGAAATATTAACAAGAGCATGAGGGGGTGTAGTGAAGTGTGATGCGGATTTTACCATCTAGAGAGTGGTCTGAACCCTCATGAGCGGACTTACAATGGATTTACAGATTGGATATTTATAATAAATGTCTAAAATGTAAATAACATGTCAAAGAAATTCCATATTTTTGGTTGTATAGGGGCAGCCTAGAATACTCCCCCAATCCCATGATGGCAGAACAGGATGTCGTAAAAGGTGACAAAAGCCAGCCTGCTTGGTGGTAGGGCCTCGCATAACGATTATATTATCAGTATTATTATTAATTTATTAATATTATTGCTGGTATTATTGTCTTTCTGTAGAGCCTGCCTGGCTAGCTACCACCCTCTTGCTGGATTCAGCCGCCAAACGACTCATCATGTTCCGGCCGGGGGCTTGAAAACCAGTAATTTCTTTCCTTTTTACTCTATATCTTGGCCGACAACGCATCAGTGATACCTTTGGTCTTGCTGATGTCCATCGGCGACGGTGACCACTTACCATCAGGTGGCTCGTCTTCTATGTCTTATGAAAAAAAAATATTTACATATTTCACAAACTTCATGTTTATATATTATTCGCAGACTAACAAAATCTCATAGTACCGTTCAATCGGGCGGGAGGTGTGCGGATGAGACGCGGTACCAGAGTTCTAACAACGTTCAGGGACGGTCATTAACTGTTTTGTTTTCATGATGAACGAATATTTATGTTCTGTTGTGCGATAACCCTTTTAAATTAAGTAATGTCTAAACAGTATCGATTTGCCTACCGATATCAAAAGCATAGCATCTCGGCAAGTTGTTACACTGAGACATACTGATGTTCTGTTAGTTCAAAACTTAGTTGCTGTTTCTGTTATTGTGCACTTATATCTTTAAACCACGCAATATATATTGATGTGGTTTTAGCTACATTTGGAAAAATATTCAAAAATTTTGTAAATGCTCGGTTACGATGGGTTGAGTGGCAGTGAATGCCACTGGGCATTGCGTCGCCGTTCGTTAGAACGCAGCGAGCGGGTGAAGGCTAATATGGTATTAAATAATAATAGCTCTGATTGCAATAATTTCAGATAATACTGCACGAAATTTCGTGCGGTTTTTTAAATAGATCAAAGCGATTCACGATAAAGTTTAGATGTGTGTGGTAAACATTAAAAAATACGAAACGCAACACAACAACGTTTAACACTTGTTTGTAAAATAACGGCGGATTACTAGTTCAACATAAGATGTGACAAAGTTTTAATAATAATCTACCCGTGGTTTCAAAACTTGGAATGAACACTCTATTCTGTATACAATTCCAATTCAGTTTCATGGTTTCAATATTAAATTGTCGATGTATCTAAACGAAATAAAAGTTGTTTGATTCACCAAAATTACAAAATCTCCGATAGACGTAGGTCTCCGATATACAGTGTTCCTGCCTGCCGAGCGAGGGTCCCGGGTTCGATTGCGGGACGAAGCAGAAATTTATTTGACAGATAAATGTTTGTTATCGGTTTATGAGTGTTTGTGTACTTACACGGTACTCGCATCACAGGGAATCCTTGCGCAGGGTTGTGAGTGTGTAAACTTTTATTTATTTACTAGCAGATGCCCTCGCTTCGCTTCGGAAAAGCTACCTTACGCTTAAAGACTTTCTCGTTCTGTGAATTAGAAATACGTATATTAATTCAAAACTTTTTTATTTATGGACCGATTGCAATGAAACAAATTTTGAGTATTAATTGACGCTTACTGCAATACATTAGTGAAAACCAGAACGAAATCGGTTAAGCAGTTTCTGAGATTAGCGGGAACAAACACAGACAAACAGACAAAAATTCTAACAACTGTTGTTTTGGGTTCTATTGCATTAATAAAGGCCCGTAATAATGTTTTTTCTCATATATCGTTAATCTACAGAAAGCGATAAGTTAGAATTTAATTGTTAGTATAGATTTTAACCAGAATAAATTTATATATCATCTAGAAAATTATAATATTGTGACTACAACGGGTATTCACGGTGTCTGTTTATTATACCGCTATTTTACCCCAGTAATATGGATCATGGTCATGACGATACAAATACAAAAATCGTGGGTACCGGTTACAGTTCAAAAATGATCATTTTTAATGTTAATAGTCTTACACCTTTCTACATACCACATAACATTTTTACTCTGTATTAGTCGTACGGGGTATTCACAGATATGTTCTGATTCTATATAATAATATCTTAGATTAAAAGGGGGTCTATTCCGAAATCCAAGCCGATCATTCCTACTCGTGATGCAATGTTCTTTCGTTTGGAGGCAGGTGGGCTCTGTATCTGCAATTCCAACCCCGACTTCTTTTAATATCCGATCGTGAAACGTTTTACAAGAAATATCACATTAATCACAATCCATACAACGCTTTATGATTATTATCTGTACGGCTTAGAAAAATACAAGAAAAAAACGGCCTCAGTCAGTTTGCTATAAAACTCATATGTTCGATTGTTGAAAGCAGGTCTTCTCTTAAAAGAAGAGGAGTTAGCGTAGTGGATAAAAACTTTCCTCCACACTGACCAAATACGGATTGACAGTTTTCACGCACCTTAAAGAACACTATGAAGGATCTCAAATACGATTTAAAAGTACTTAGAGATATTTATTTTTTCCATTTTATTGCGTTATCTGGAAAAAAATATAATTTATCTAATGGGAACGCCTAGAACTTGTTACCCATTTCATTTGAAAATAAATTCTAAGGTTATTAGGTTAGCACTTATCTTTATACAAGACTCGCGGTTCTCTATCCATTCTATGTCCAATTCGTGCTCCGTGATGCATCACGCTGAGTAACGAATCATTGCCTCTGGGCCCTCGGTTAGAGGTCGCTGGGTTCTGTACCATATAGTTTACTCCCATTTCTTCTCGTGCATGGTGATGGGGCTTATTACATAACCAACTGTGTATAGTTTGGACGTGTTTCGAATAATAAGGGAGTCGGCGGCTTCCTCTTTAAACGACGACTTGTTAGTGATACCTCTAATATGGACAACACTCGGCAGTAGTAAGATAATCTGCAGCACTAAATGCTGCAAGTTATAGATTGGATGACCAGCGTCATGCTGCGTATTATTCAAGTAGCTATTACAATTTTATTTGGTTAATAAACACTTCCTAACGATTACATTTCCCGATGCTCTAACAAACCTAGTAACTTTTGTCCGGGGCAAAGGTGGAGAAAGAAGAGATAAGGCGTGTGGGCTAGATCACGAATTTCGTCATTTCGATGCTCGGACTACATTTTAATAGAACGTTTATTAGAGCTCGTATTGCGTGTGGTCCAAATCATGTACCAGCTACCGACCTGATCGAAAGGCTTCGGTTCTTCAAAATGCGATATAAACCGTGACTTTTTTCTAAATGTTTTTTTTGTGTTAAGTAACTGATAAACGAGCAAGAAAACCGCGTATATAGTTACTGTCTCCCATAGACATCCGTACACCAGAGACCGCAGTGATGCGTTGCCAGCCAGGCAGAAATAGGATAATATAGAGATAAAACTCAAGAGGAAAGTGAATGTGCTATTTATAAATTAGTACGTTCAGCATCTTAGACTTCATCACCACTTACCATCAGGTGGGATTGTTGTGAACCATCAACTTATTTGCTTAAAAAAAGCTTGCCTAGTGGCTTGCTGTTAATGATTTTTTTATTATATGTTTAATACAGAAGTGCTTAAAGGGACATACGGATACACCACAACCGCTTGTACATAATCCTTTAAACAAAAAAAAATTACACAAAACAATTTCACAGGCTAAATATAAAAATTACATAATAATAAAAACGAGTAACTCGGCTTCGTCTGAATTACGTTAACGACAGCCTTAAAAAAACCAAAGGGTCTAAAACTAATTTATGAAATTATTTAAATTACAATTATTGACTTCACTAAGATTATAGTGGTCGATGCAAGTACCAGCTACATAATGATCCTTAATTCAATCTTAATTTAAAATGAAAGTTACTAAATGCTGATGTCTACTCAGCGACATTTAAATTAAGACGCGCGTTGAGTTAACACGCACGGCGCCGTCAGCATCCCCATGCGGGCTATGCGTGTAATGTGCGGTGGCGTCAGCGGTGTCCAGATTACGCGTGTAACACCTGTATGAACAACAAAATAAAAATTAACTCATGTTGATTTATATAAAACATTACTTTTACACCCATGCCGGATTAAGTGGTTTCCCTTGGGGAAAATTATGTTTTCGTTTCATCTACAGAACCCGTATTACCATCCCGATAGCTCACTATGTTGCACTCACTCAAACGCGTAATTGTATCATAGTCGTCCCGTCATTGCGCAGTTCCGTATTTGATTAGGAGGTTATGACTTATGACCCAATGTGCTGATTGATATTCGTATTACAAAATAAGTTAAGTGGCACTGACCGATAACGGACGGAGATCGACACTTACACGTTTATTCGATGCGCTGCAAGGAATCTGAAAATGCGTTAAAATATAAAATGATTAGATTCGGTATATCATTTCGTTAAAATCAATTAAGACGGCCGGAGGAATCTAGATCTCCTCCTAACTAAAGTATTCCATGTCTCCATACTGAGACAAAGACGGAAGTTAAGCTTTGAATTTTGTAATTTCAAAATTATTTCGAAAAAATACTGATTACTTTAATTTAGTTAAAGTCACAAGACACCACAAAAAGTTTCTTTGGTCATTATTTGACCGCAGATTACGTCATCAAAGGTGCAGTGGGTTTTTATTTCCTTTGCTGCATGAATTGTAAAAAAATATAACTATTCTACTGGTGTTTGTTGCCTACTAATACATGTGTATTACTCAGTGTGACGTAAGCTCAGACTAATAACAGGCGGAATAAAGCTTCAAATACGCATCGATTTTTATGTGTGTAACATATAATAATATTTATCCATTATGTGTTTGTGTTACTTACACTTAAATCGATGCATATTTTAATGTACGACACTTGAAAATAAAATAAATTTTAATATTACTACTAGGTATTTTTATTATTTACAATTTAGATAATTTCAACCTAACTAATACTTACGAATAACAGTGAATTTATCAGATGCCACTCGTTCTACAACATTGACACCAACCTTTTCCAAAACATACTACACTTGCAAATGAATCTGACATTATAAGCAGTAATGACATTAATGCTAATTTAAAAGGAACACGTGAATAACATTTTAACATGGTCAACGTTTGGTTACACGAGATAAGAATACGGATGACTCCGTCATAAAAAAAAATACTGCGTTTTGATCGTCACAGCGAGAAATAAATTGTTTTTAAATTTGCTGTACAGCCACGTGTACGGGAAAACGTTATACATTATTTTACGTTTAAGGCGTCAAGTAAAACTTATTATAACATCTGTGTAATAAAATTAATGTTAAAACGGCATTTTAATTAGGTTAGCGTAGATTTCATTTCGCAGTAATGATTATAACTGCAATTTAACCGGTATTTCTCAGAATAAGAGCCTTCGACTAATTATTTGCAGCATTATGGTAATTAATTTAGAATTTTTCTTGAAGTTCAACAGAAAAATTTGCTTCATAATTGTCGCTATATTAACGTTGATGAAAATTCAGCAAAAAATCGAAAAACTTGCGACAGATTAAACTTTTAAAAAACTGTTTAAAAAGTATATTACCGTTACTTTAATGCAACTTTTTTATGTCACTGTAACTGACCAACAATAAGTGGCCACCGCTTCACAAAACATCCATAGAATCTGGCACGTCTCTGGCCAAGAAGAAAGTGTTGTACCCACATGTTACAAGAACGGCAGGAACAAGAAACATTGCACATAAAACATTGCAAGTGATTCAGCTTTAATTTAGAAGGTAATTAACTAGTAAGGAGTGTAAAAACTTTATCATACAGGTCAATGTATTATAGCACACATAAGAATAGTACAGATTAAATAGGTGATAGATAACTCAGGACCACCAACAGCAAAAACAAGTGGGATGTAGTGTTTTGTCGCAGCTGAAGTGTAATGTACCGTTTCGTGGCATTCAAGTTTGCAACGAGCAACGAAAGCATGGATTTGATGATGAGTTAAGCTCGTAAAAACCCAAATCGTTTCCCAAGAAAATCGGTTCCTTTTTACTTATACAGAATATAATTGATGAAAAATGTTTACATTAGTACATATATTATACAGATTTGTTACCACCCGTTGTAGATTTATTATAATTAAACTAATTCTGATTTAGGATTAGAATCAGAGGTTTACTTTAGAAGTAAACATGAATATAAGCGAAAACTTTTGTCAAATAACAATGATAAAGTTCAAACTTTTATTTTACAATGTATTCAAGAATACTACTATAGTTTACACAAATACCTATATGTAATCGTTAAAATTATACAGGTAATGGTAAATATTTTTTATTATATTTGCAGTATAGAACCCTCTCTGAGGTAAATCCAATTCTGGCCTTACTAATTATTGGAACGCTTATATTTACAATTAAACTACCCAGCAACACTTGCAGCTTTATAGTGTACTGGCGGCTTATTCCGACTTCGTTCACGTGCAACAATTAATTATTATACACATACAATTGATATGTTCATCCGGAATAATGTATCTTTCAGATAATAAGATAATTTTTCAAATAAGTGCCACAGATCCGGAGCTTACCATCCGCATGTACACAAACTCACAAAATGTGCACTCTCACCATGGTTCAATTCGGGTTTAACAATAATCTATAGTAGATATTACGGAAATCACATAAGTAGGTAGCAATTATTTCAAACACAATCTATACTATTTATCTTTAAAGTAGATTTGTGCAACAAAAAAAATGTAAATTAACACAAATAAAAACTTAATTGATTATATTCGTATAGCAGCCCATATGCGTCTGGAATAATGTACCTTTCAGATAGCAAAAGATTTTTTCTAATTAGTGCCTTAGTTCCGGAGCTTGTTATCCACATGTACACAAAATCACAAAATTACTACGCTCTATTTATAATATTAGCATAGATACCTAACCATACCAAAATGGAGGCTGCCCTTCAAAATCCTAGTCGCCATTTGGTAGCGTCACGTACTGACGAGGTCGAACGCATCTCGAATTAATATGTAATACATTAATTGCCGATAGTGAGTTAATATTCTAAGACGAATGCCTTTGTTTTATATAGCCTGTATTTATTTCCGTTACGCTAGTTCGATTTATGTCAAAGGAGCCGTGGTTGTTAATGGGTTTTTTGTTACGATCCATATTGAAGATTGAGTTATTTTTATACTACGCAGCAGGTACCACAGTAAAGTTAAGCCATTCTATGTAACGAGGCGATAATACGATGATTGATGATTTTAGAAAATGTTTTGAAATATAATATCATCAGAAGTTGTTTTTAAATTTTATAAGTCTGGAAATTAAAAAAATATATAGATCAGTTCTTAAAAACATTATTATTATTTTATTTTCTCATTATCATTATCATTAAATAGTATCAATAAAGCCGTCTGTTCTGCTTTAAAACTAAACGAACTAAAGTCCCTACTCCGCTTCAGTGATGCACAGGTACGAGTAAGATTCCGTCATCGCCCAAGTACGTAATGGAACAGGATACTTATAAATGTTGAGGACCGTCGGAGTGACAGCTCTTTGAATGTACAATCCCCTAGCCTGCACTACACGTAGAAAAGTTCAATAGTGATTTACGATGGCGCGAACTCTCCACGAAATCATAAAGGGCAAATTCATCATATTAAAGCAATTTGTTTTTTAATTATTAGTTTAATTTCACTAATTTGTGCACTTAGAATAGTATTAAATAAACAAATATAACTGATACTTTATTTGAAAGCAATTGGTCTCATAAGAAGGCTCAAGGTCACCCAGCGGGCAATTGAGAGAGCAATGCTCGGTATTTCCTTACGTGATCGAATCAGAAACGATGGGATCCGTAGGCGAACTAAAGTTACCGACATTGCTCGAAGGATTGCCCAGCTGAAGTGGCAGTGGGCGGGACACATAGTTAGGAGAACCGATGGCCGTTGGGGCGGAAAGGTTCTCGAATCGCGACCACGCACCGGGCGACGCTCAGTGGGTAGACCCTCAACGAGATGGACCGACGATCTGGTGAAGATCGCGGGTAGCCACTGGATGAGGGCAGCGCAGGACCGATCGTTGTGGAGATCCTTGGGGGAGCCTATGCCCAGCAGTGGGCTTTTTCCGGCTGAGATGATGATGATGGTGATGAATTGTAAAATATATTCATTTTAATCGTATAACAAAAGATATTATTAAAGTAGTGGAACACAGTCGCTTCGCTTCGAAAAAATTGTTTGGTGACTCAGAACCGCATTGCAATGAATGAGCATGTTGATTTCAATCCACAATACTAATTCAAAATCAACGGCTCATTTAAACGAAATTAATAAAGCTTCTTACGAAATTTTTTTCTCCAGACATTCGTAGTCATCCCATTTATAACTCTAAACCCCATTTTACCTACTTATCCCATTTTGAGATCGGCTTTCGGAGTCTGGCTTATCGCTTAGAATGCGACATTAGGTACTCCGGGCCTTCGATATTTATATTTATATGCAAGAAATAATCAATACATCGAATAAGTTTTGCTATGGCAGCATTTCGATATTTCTGATCATCTGACCTTGAAGCTAAGCGAACTTCTTCTACTGAACAACGGAGGCTGAGGCGAACGGCTCCCCCTATTGAAAGCCACTAGGTTCGGCGCCACCCAGCTTAATCCGGCTGATGTATGTTTACATGGAAATTTCTTTAACCGCAAGACTTGTCTACCACCGGTTATTACATTAAAAAACAAAATTATTTGCAAAAAATTCTCCATAAACTGAACACGTTTTACTATGGAGGTATATCGATATCTCTAATTGTTTGACTGATCCCGTTGCGATTCACATTCAGTACGCGAGACCTTCAGTTTTTATATACATACAAGTATGATTGGCTGATTGAACTTCAGAGCTTTAAGTTTTCTCATTATATAAGGGCGAATATATTTGACGAGGAGGCATTTTATAATGAAGCCGTTGATGATGATTTACGGGCTCAATGTTGATGGTAATCTACAGCTTATAAGAATTAGTTCTTTTAGATATTTCGATATAAAATTAGTTAAGATGCTATCACAATCGGCTGGTCATGATGAGACATAGTCGTAGAAGGTCATTAAAATGCACCCTAAATCTTGCCCTATAAATTCCTTTACCTTTCAGTGAAAGTCACATTAAAACCGTTCAGACGATTAGACCGAACAAATAGAACCAGCGACAGGCAAAAATTTTAAAAAGGGATACTGCTGTATAGAACCCATTTATAGAACCCAAATGTACTTCAAAAAATTCAGTTATTTAAAAAAAAAGACAGACACTTAAATTATTTTTATATGTATAGTTAAGGACCAACCAAGTGTATGTATTTAAATCTTTTATCTTAATTTACAAACTAAACCAAATCAGTACAGAAACCTGTCATGTTAATTTTATTTTCCTGTATAAAAAACGAAGCATTTTAATTTGAGACAGTTAGGTACGGAACTATGTAAATATTAGTATGATTGTTTGAAACAATGTATTTTAAGTGCAATAAACCGTATATAATTTTCAATCCCGTGACAAAGAGGTGATGATTATTATTCTAAGATTTTTGAAAAAGATATAAACACTCCATCCGTCCAATAAATACTCTTCTTATAAAATAATTATTCTTGCCTATTCCAATCCCTACTTAATACTCATACAGTAAAGAGTAATTATAACGTATTATCGAACGCCGACTAACCAGCAGACAAACCTGCTCCGCCTGACAGTTTTTCATCCAAAACATCCGTAAACTAAACGCATCACCGATATATTGCTATACAAGAAGTAAATTGAGAACCCGCGTTTGAACAGGCTCCCTGATATTGCAACCAAATGAAGCATACCATGCATGAGTGTCATTAGAGTGAGGTGGCCGATATAGAGTGGAGCGCCGTCCAACCTGTCGACATTAACTCGTTCATTATTCAGAAAGATGCACCACGAGCAAACGAAATTTTCACTGATGTATAAGTATAATGTAAAGGGCTTCCCTGTTGCACTCTAGCTAAAAAACTATAACTGAGTTTTATTGGTAGGTTAACAACTAGTTAATTTACCAATGTTCTAATACCCGGAGCAGGCCTTACTTGAATTCTGGCCGACATTATCTACAGTTTCCATCAAGACAGTTGTATTCTATGCTTGCAAGTAGATATTATGACTAGACTAGAAGATCCTATGTCATCAAAAATATGTGTAATTTCAAAATTTTATCAATTTACATATCATTATGAATCACGTAATCATACGAAATATTTCTGTATATTAACTAGCATACTAATTGGATAGTACTTTCTTACATTTCACGACAGTACTGACTGTATGTGTTGAAATTAATAAAAAAAATGTAATATTATTCTCAACATAGTTTTAGATTAAAATTCTCTATATCTCTAAGAATTTCAAATACCCAAAATTAAAAAGAATTTTTTTTAAAGAAATTAAGGGAAACTTTTTGAAAAAATTAATAAAAAGTAATTAATTCATAACGTTTTCACAACACAACGAATGAGTGACTAAACGAATCTAAGCTAGGCCATTGTTCGCGTCAATTACTGTCTTTTTTTTTAATAAATGATTTCAATTTACACTTGTTTTTATTGTTTCCTTACATTTAAAATTATTCTATCAAAGGGCAAGAGGTATTTTTGATAGCTGGTTTTAAAAGTCTACTTCTCTTATTATCGAAAATGGGGTGCCTACTTCAAGAGTTTGTAGTTCGGTAAATGACTGAGATAACCACAAACATTTTTATGAGATTTTGTAGGTAATATCATGTATTTTAATAATAATTGATAGAATAATAATATTCATAGGGCATTTTTTTTTTCATCTTTTTAGCGAAATTAAATAAAAAAGGGTAATTTTTTACAAAAAGTTTCCGTTAATTTCTTTTTAAAAAAATCCTATTTAATTTTGGGTAGATTTTATACTTCGAATAGATAACGATGATAATAACTGGTAAATAAAAAAACAGAATGAAAATAAATGTAAAAACAAAAAAAATATTTTGAAACTAGTGCAGCAAGCCAGGTGTCTCTACAAAAAAAATAAAAAAGCTAATAAAAAAAAACAATTCGATAAGACCTGTACTTTAATGGTATTTTTTGATAGTTTTGTCCAAATAATCAAAAGACGCCGGGCGGTCACTTCGCCCTGAGATACCTGTATATTTTATAAGTGAAATGATAATTCATTTCACTGTGATATAAATATAAAGGTGAAATAGTCCATATTAAATAAAATTATACTAATGGTGTCATTATTATTTTACATTCAATAATTTTTATATTTCTTTTTTCTGAGTGCTGCAGTGTAAACGTTTCTATTTACGTAATCAACAAAGTCATTCACAGTTGATAACATTAGTGTCAACGTCAGATGTCAAACCAAATGTCATTATCTCAGTTTATATCATATTTCCATTCATAGTCCGGTGATATCATAAATACGACGAAAATGCAAGTAGACTAATAATTTCACTTAATAGAGACTATTTTAACATGCGATCATGGCTGACCGTCTACGGCAAATCGCTCAGCGGCTAAAGGATAAGATTCCTTTAAGCCAAATAAGTTCTGGGGGCCGTGAAAAAGTTGACCAGTTGCTAACGAAATACGCGCCAGGTACTAAAGTTACAGAGTTCGCGGAGAAGTTTAAACACGAGAGTATAACCCAAAAAGTTAAACAACTAGTGTCCAGATATGAGAAATTCACAGGCGTGGAAGAAATTATGGCTATACAAAATACTGTCATTGAAGCGCAGGTATTTTGTGTATTTATTAAATGTTTACTGTGTTACAGTTACCGTTTCACTATTGCTTTAATAATTTTAAATAATATATACCTTAACTTTATACTTCTTGGCCATTCAATTAGTCCCTAGAGGTCATTCAGAGGTGTTGGCTGATTTATATTTTGTTCAATGTAATTTTCGTTCAAGAGTAAACAGGGAGTAGTTCCATCGCTTGAAAATCCCATAATTGTCCATTATTTAAACAAGTTTGTGAAGTTGTTCAGGTTTTTGAGGAAACCTGTATACCTGAGAGTTATCGGTAAAGTTCTCAAAACAATGTGAAATTTGCCAATTCCCATGTTATGAGAGGAGGTCAAAGCCCAAAAATGTCATAGAAATGGGTTGCAGTCATGATGTTTATCCATTCAGGTTTCTAATATGAACTTCTTTACATATAAATATCGTTTTAGGTGGTGTGTACAAAATAAATAAATAAAAAAACACTTAAAGTAAACCATAAAAAATCTTTAAATATTAATACAATTTTGAATATTCATGAACGGGTTTGTTCGACTGAAAGCTTGACTTTCATTAATCAATTTGACCACTTTGGTTTTTTATCCTATTGCTTTCAAGCTGTGCACTTATTTCATGAGTATCTCAGAAAGCCAGCCACTAAATTCACCTATTAATTAATAGATCTCTATATTTCTATGTAATCTTAGTCATTGTAAATTATTTCTATTTGTGTTTACAATTATATATATATATATATTTGTGTGTATGAATATAATTATGTCCATTGGTATATGTCTATAGATATTTTAAATTTGGGTTGTTATACTTACATCATATTCATACTTCCTCTAGTTTGTTTATAATGTCTTAATATTAAATGTCACACAATTTGTTTGGCTTTAAGTGACTCTGTACTACGTTAAGTAATATTTTTGTATACAGTTTTTGTGCATCATGTTTTAATATAAAAAATATTTAATTTTTAGGATCGTTTCGTCCATGCTCAGGAACGTAGACGTGAGATGGGGAGGGAGGTGGCTGCTATAGAAGCTCGATTAAAGGAGCTGCATGCAGAAATGCAGAATACTATGAAAGGGGATGAAAAGTACTTGCAACTATGCACCGAGGAACACAAGGTCTAAAAATTTATTATTAATTGGTATTTATTAAAGTAACACCTAATTGTGTAGGTATTTATTGCTCATCATCCTATCCTATTGTGCTCCATCCTATCAATCATCCTGTTGAGGTAGGACATTCGTAAGTTATTGTTTTGTAAGAAAATTTGTGTAAAAAATTTAAATGTATATATACCATATTAAAATAAATAAAGCACTAAAACATTAATACTGTATTCCAATTTATAAGTGATACCATGGTTCAAATCTTTTTATGTTACTAGAAGATGACATCACATCTCATTAAACTCTTTCAAAAACAAACTTAGTAACCGGTTACAAACAAACACCTCTCGCAACACATCACATTGATTTAATGAACCTGAAACTTATTAGGCAGGGTGTTCTGCAAGCACAAACTAGGTATAAACTCAAAAAACAAAAAAAGTTCCATAAATACCTTATCCGTCTTTCATATCTCATATATCCTTATCACTATTCAACAGCTGATTATTCAAGAGCGGGCTCTACGCACACTGTTTATCGATGCTGAACGGGAGGAAAGGGAATTGTTTGCAACAATGTCTGCTGCGGTAAAGCTGGGCCACGAACGAGAGCGGGCACATGCTGAGAGGAATAAGTACTGGTACATTGTGGCCTCCATTGCAGGCAAGTTACATAATGAAACTACGGCCGAATATGTTCTTTAGTTTGACATCTAGTACCCCTTGCCATCTCACAGAATAATGCAGGGTGTTGGATTTGTTTGTTAACCACTGCTACAACCAATTATATGTTTATTACTAGACAAATTAGGAGACTTACAATGTCATCAGACGTATTACATCTGCCACTACCAATGAACAACCATGATGGTCACAACCACTATGTCAAGAGTGTAACAACCAAGAAGAGAATGCTCTACACCAGGATCCATTTAGATTTTTAGATGGTTAGAATAAGTTGTCTACTAATCCTATTTAGATGATTGGACGACAGATTGACATAGCTTTTGAATTTAGTTCAAAACTAAACTATTAGTTGCTTAGATTGATGATTTTAGTAGTAGTTCTCAAAACATCACAATCGGCACTGGATGATTGAGATGTTTATGTGTAACAAACACATCAATACTTATTGACACACACACTTGTGTAAATAAGTGTATTGATGTGCTTTTCACACAACAGGCACGGTGCTCGGTATAGCGGGCTCGACGATCAACAATCGGCTTAAGATGGCAGAGTTCAGGGAGATGATGGAGCAGCAGATGGCGCGCAGCGCCAGCGTGCTGTACACCATCGCGGGCGGCGGGACCGCCAGCCGCGCCGACATCACCGAAGCCATGAAGACTGAGTTTGCATATCAGGTATGCCGTTTGGAATACGTTTTGGTGTTATAAGTGTATTTATTTATATTTTTTGAGTTAACCTAAACTAGGCTATTACAAAGAGCGGGCTTAATGCTTAAGGGCATTTTCTCGCAGTAAACTTTTGGTATTTCGGTGTAGGTGACAAATTGGTGACAGGTGGCAACAATAAAAATTATGAATATAAATAAAAAACCTACATACATATAATAAAACAATATTAGTTATAAATATATAATATTCAACAGCATATATCCAAAAGTATATAACGATATATACATACCATATAAATACTTAAATTAGTTTCGCGGTGTTTACAGAGATGGTTATAATTTGTAAAATTAATACAAAAGACACATTAAGTAGGGATAGATTAAGCTTAACCTTAAGCCATCCCACGTAGCTTGGCCGTAGTTGATGCCAATTTTCTACGCTCTACTTCCAACCGACTAAAAATACCATAATATTCTGTTTATCAATTGTAAAAATTAATCAGTGGTTCTCTTTACGTCGTATGCATCAACCCAAAGCCTTGTGTGACGTCATTTTGTATTGCAAACAAACCAGCCGTAATCCAGCTGTAAGGATAGATACAGTTGGTTTTAGAATTTGTTTAGAATAAATTTGAATTCAAGTAGTACAAATACATATACAACTGATATAGTATACCTGTGCATTGTACGGACGGTCGATTACCGCTCGCGGACGGACATTCGTAACACGTCTCGTGGTAATGTGTCTGGTCAGCCACGACGGAAGCAGGAAATCGGTTTATGGGCCTTCACACACGTATCAACTAGGAAAGGGATCGACACCGTATCAACTCGAGTCGTCCAATATTCCATTATGTAACTCCCCACTGCAACCGCGGTGATACGGTGACGATCCCTTGATATGTGCTATGACCCTATTACTGGCTCTCCGACACCACAGCCGAAATACCTAACATAAAAATCAGCTGATAAGAATCTACCGCGACACACCCGCACCGACGGGATTGCATTGAGCGGTACGGAATCCTACGACCTCCCAGCGGATCGGATCGCTCATCCGAGATTCAGTACATTTTTTAAACTATGTATAATGCTTGTTATTGCAGGAGCAACTGGCGCAAAATCTACGAACTATGCAGGAGAACATTGAGCACCTCATCAGTAAACAGTCTTCTTTAATAGGTATGATATAGTATTATCAGTACCAAAGATGTTATGGAGCTCCGTAACCGTAATCGAAATTATCGGATATCCGAAATATAAATATATCCGTAACCGAATCCGGTAAAAAAGGTTCGGTTAATTTCGGATAGCAGCAGTCTAAATAAAATACTTTATGACAGATTTCCGCCGGCCGAGCCGATACACCAATCGCCTCGTTACAATTTTAGACACTTTTTATTAAGTATTTAATTTTTAAAGCTATTGGTTTTTCTGTGATAATAATACTACATAAGGCTAAGGTTAATGCTAAGATGTTTTGTTCCTATAATTTTATAAAATAGACTAGTGTGTCTAACATAATACTTAAAACTAACTTTGTAATAGATATTACGTCTTAAACTCAATAAATATTTTCTATTCTATTCTATCCTACATAATAACTATAAATAAAGTCAAACTGTTACTGTTGTGTGTTTACTGTTACTGCTGTGTTGTTGCTTTTATCCAAGTCGTAGATCATCTAATATCCGTAAACGAAATTATCCGTAACAAAGTAAAAATCCGCTAATCCGAAATAATTTTACATCCGTAACCGTAACCGAAATCGGTAAAATATTATTATATATCCGTATCCCAAACCAGATCCGAAATTCCATATTCATAACACCCCCAATCGCAAACGTTGAAGATCGACACGCATGACATATGTACGTACCTATACAGTTTTGTCACGCGCGCAGACCATTGCGTTTGTAATCTCATTGTAATTATAGAATTGGACAATTACTCGTAATTAGTGTACCTAGACTAATATCTATATTAATAACTAATATTATTTTATAACTTTTCTGTTCACATTTAATCTATATATATAAAAATGAATGTTTGTCTGTATGTCCTTTATAGAATCGTAAACTATGCATTCGATCATGTGATGATCTTCAGCAAAGTTGTCGTGCAGGGGCCCACGAAGGTGTCTGAGTTGGTACGATCAATTTTCGACAGATGGCGCCACTGTCGTTCCAATGAATTTCATATATTGCCGTGAACTCAAAATGAATTGAATATTTGTGTAATGTCTTTCCTTCAAATTTATTTTAGTCTATGGCGTAGCAACGCACGCAGGGTACAGCTAATTATACATAAAATTGTGATTGATGTCTAGTGATCTTCATACATTTATCTACATAAATATTGTCCACAATAACAATATTACCCTGTCCTTACTCGGTATCTCTAATCGCGGGGACAGAACCTTCATTCCCTCACGTCCTTCATTGGTGTTTACGATGCGATCTACGCGGCGGCCCTAACGTGTTCTGTGCAAATACAAAATTATTTTATCATTAAGGCACTTTGTTTATGAACGTCGTTTAGGACGCACATAATTTTTTGCTTTAACTACTTTTTAGATATTACCATATGAAGAGATCATTATCTTAATCATTAAGAAGTTTAAGAATATAAATCATCTTAGTATAATGAATAGCAATGTTTTAAGTGACATGTGCGAGCATCTAATAGATGGTACATAATATAGATGAATACATCAATGACAAGGACGTTCGACGCAGATTTGAAATTTGCATTGTATGTATGTAATTAATGTTCTGTTTTTATTTATTTATTGATGACTAACGGCCCGCCTCGACATTGTTCGTGTTGAAAAATTTTCTAACATAGCCTGTGTCCAATGTACCTGTGTCGCGGCGTAACGGAACGTCATAATCTCTCACGCGTCTGTGACTCCGCTCACGCCTGTATTCTAATAATCGACGGCGATTGGTGCGAATTTAAACGTTTTGGGAAACCGAAAATCCCCCCCTTATAATTTAAATTGTATAACGCTTGACCTCTACGCGCTCACTTACAAAATAACTTCTAAGAACTTCGCTGTTGTAACTAGAGTCACCGTCTGTATTAAACACATTATAACCGAAGCCTACAATTATTCAACACCACCCGAGGACCTCGTGCCTGCCGAAACAACCTGTCAAATGGTTAAAAAAAATTTCGAATAGGTGTCGCTGTTCCAGAGGTTACTCTCCGCGTACATGAACACAAAACACAAACTGACAAAATTCGCATTCTCTCTTTTATAGTATTATCGATCACCAAACAGGAGAAAGAAGTACAAAATTTTCTATTCAGCTATTAATATGTAGATAATGCACAGTACATGATCGCAACTTTAAAGTACTGTCTACCTCTTGCTTAATCGTCATTGTGATTATCACTGTTGCAACTCATACTGTCCCTGGGGTCATCCCTGGGGTCGGGTCTCCTCTCACATTGGGAGGGATTAGAATTGTCTACCACGCTGGCCAAGTGCGGGACGCTCGACTTCACATACCTTTGAGAACATTATGGAGAACTATCAGGTGTGCAGGACTCCTCACGATGTTTTCCTTCACCGAAGCAACTAATTGTAATCGAATAAAAATGCCAATGTTCTATTGATTCTGTATCGTTGATTTATTAGTCCATTCATTAATTCACCATGTGGTGCCATATTTATTACCCAATAATCTTTTTTTAAATCCAATGAACAGAACACATGAACCACCAGGAGCACGCGATAGACGCACAGATCCGCGACCTGAAGCGTCTGATAGTGACCGCGTCGCAGTCGAGCGCCAAGTCGGACGCGGAGATCGCCAAGGCGCTGTCGGTGGTGCACCAGGAGCTGGACGAGCAGGAGCGCGACGAGGAGCGCCGGGTGAAGGGCCTGCTGCAGCCGAACCAGCTGCTGACCCTGCTCGGGATCATCATGTGCGGCGCGGTTATATTCAACTCGGTTATAGGGCGCGTCAGTTGAGTGCAGCCGTCTCGATGGTTGCGTGTGCCGCGGGGTAAATGTTAATGGAGTTGGAATTTAATTTGGTATTTTTCAGACTTGAAAGTTTATTGTAATTACATAGTGTTTTTTTTCGGTTGCGCACGTTCACGTTGGTTTTTTTTTTTTTGGGAAGCGATGTTTTTTTATGATTCAATCAAATGGAATCGTTTGTTTGACAAGCTACTTAAAAATGTACATTTTGTTTGTGTGCTTAGTTTCACTTATTTAAGAATTAATAATTTGCAAGTCAGACTTATTTAATTTGTAAGATTACTGTAATTTATGGTTTCCGCAAAATCGTGCAAAATCGTCGTAACCAATGACAATTAAACACTGTTGGAAAGTACGTACTTTTAAATCAAATTGTTTTAAATATTTATAACGGATGCTGGCGGCTCGAGCAAGTCGTACCGCTACGTTGACCCAGTTATATTATGAATAATACTCGCGACAGACTGTACTAGCTGGAAAAATTCTGAAAAATTTAAAATGTTATCGATAATTTTCTACAATCAAAAATGTATTATGATAACCTTTAAAGGTATTGAATTGTGACGTACCTACCAATTGAAAAGTGAAAGACTTGTTAAGTTGTATTGGCTGTCAGGGTATTGTAACTGTTTTTTTTTATCACAACACAATATTTTCTGTAATTTCGTCAATTTCCTAAATGACGCATTATGAATGGCAATAGAGATCTGTAATATATTTTAACTAGTTTTGTTCACCACTGTTCTACACTGGGTTCTCCTAAGTATATTTGTCCATTCACAATTATGTAAACCCTCCATCTGTACTTACTCCGCGGGTGCACTAGTTAAATGTTGAATCACAGTACTACAGAATTATTGTTGTAATAACAATGTACTGTGAACTAAATATATGTATGTATATGTATTTTGTTTTATATTAAGGAGCATAAATATCTATGGTCGTTAAAAGCTAAAGCGTTGTACATACCATGCTTATAACACAGTTTACGAAGTAGATTCGTCTATGGTTATTTATATATTGCTTATTGTTGATATGAATACGGGCTGATGTGTAACGAGTCAGATCTAAAGATCTTAAATATAGACCTTTGGTCCAACTGCGATTAGTGTACGTGGTAACAGGTGGCTTACCTAAGTTTTAAGGGTACTCTGTACTGTCGGATTTAAGTTAAAATATATAAATGCGACGAAACCGGATAATTAGCAACACTGGAAGAAGTCTTAATGTGTCCATTATTTACTGTCACAAACAACAATCCTCGTTTAAGCGGCTTATATAACCTAATTATTGGTTTTGTACTACTTATATTAGGTTGGCTATTTTTTTCTGTTTAAATCTTGCCTTTGTTCTCCACTATTGAAAAAGTTGTATACAGGAATTACGCTATTTATGTACTGTACTGAAAAGGTTATTTTGTCTTTTATACTCGTTTTCATGTATGTAATATGATTATTTATTTTAAAGTAAATGTTTTATTCAAACAGTGTTTTGATTTTATTGTACATCCAAGTTTCATAGACTAGTAACATAAATGAAACATGAAAGCTGTTGTCTATGGTACCTTTATTTATCACTTAATGTAATTAACGTGTTGGTGTAAAATGTGACTAACACTAAATTTCTGATCTTGTTAATTATTGTATTATTTTTTGCGAGCGGTCCGTCTCGACATCGTTCGGATTGAAAACTTTATGATATCTATATTGATTACATCCATCCGGAATAATACCCTTAAATTAGTAAAAGATTCTTTTCAAATAGGTGCCGGGGTAAAGTAAAGTAATCAACGGAAGATTACTTCCCACATACACTTTTAAAATCCTTTATAATATCAGTATAGATAGTCGTGAATAGTAAAATAAAAATATCTTAAATAAGTGTCAGTAATCATGACCACAATTGAATGTAAGTGTGATATTCACTAAATGAAATAAGACAAATAAACGTAATTATCCTTAGTGCTATAATTGGGAAAAATGCATTTTCACTTTTAATAATTTAATTTTTCACTGTTAAAATAATAATTAAAAACCGTATTGCAAAATCATAAATAGGAAACGTTACTAAAATTTACGCTTTCTTGTTATAGACACTCATGTTTATAAGGAAAGTAATATTACACGTTTAACGTAAAGTCAAAAGATTGCTTTAATCTACTCTATATATATTTGTAGTTACGAGGCCTAAATAATGATGTCTAAGATCGTTAAACCATAAAAAAAAAATATAAAGTCAAATGTCAATATTTATTTGACATTACGGTATCACAAGCAATGTGTGACATTGACATTTGCAACAGCGCCAACGCACTTACCAGTGCTGCCAATCGCGGGGAAAATCTCTGATTTGCGGGGAATTGGGGTTAACGTGGGAAGAGTACGGGGAATGACATAATTCGGGGAATCCAGACCAATTTTTTGAGTAGGCTAAAACGTTTCATGGCGGGTAATACTTACAACTAAATAATCACGTTCGGACTTGACAGATACAACTCGACACTATTAATATTATGTGGATTGCCAACGCCACTTAAATGCCTGCTCAACTGTAATTTGAACACGACTTTGTATTTTCTACACCTTCATTAATTTATTTTTTGTTTATCGATTTTTTTAATTGGTACGTAAGGTTGAAATTTTCAATGAAATTATAGAAAAGTGGTTAAAACGCGCAGCTATTGTTAAACACGTAATATAAAAAAATTAAGCCAATCCCCACGTAGGTCAACAAAATTTTTTTTATTTCAGTTACTTTTTATTAAATAATTAAATTAAAACAAATTTTGTATAAAACAGTATTTTTATTCCAAAAATATCATATCGGAGAATTTGTGGGGAATGAATCAAAAGAAGCGGGGAATCAAGAAATTTTTATTGGCAGCACTGGTACCTACGCCTTACCTCCCGTCAAAAAATAAATACTATTGTTTAACAGTAAAATTTGCTATAAACCTTCAACACAAGCTCAAGTCATTTCAAAATGCAGGAAGGTACGTGTAAATTGACCCAATGCAATGTGAAATTGCTGTAAATATAATTTTAATTAATGCCTCAAACATTTTGTCGTGTAAATCTTTTCAGATTTAGAAGTCACAGGAGTGTCTCGTAGCGGTCGGGTTAGGAAGAAGAGCTCCAAGCTTATGGACTTTGAATCTCCCGATGATATCGAGACAAGGTTCAGAAGACAAACGCCTGTGAAGCCTCAGCCAGTGATGAGACAGGAGGGACCGCCGGAGTACCAAGAACCGACGAGATCAGAGGAGCCTGGCACTGCATCAGGGAGTGAATCAGACTTTTATGACAATAATGCTGAAGGTGGAGAAAGGCAAGTAATTGTTGTTGTAACTTTGGTATTAAGAAATCAATTGTAAATAGAATCCAATTTAAAATTAAACTCTATTTCAGTATGGAGTCCGAAAGCTCCGGTTCAGATGACGGCTCCACTCGTACACCAGCTAACTCTCTGTACATGATGGAGAAAAGTAGCAAAAAAAAATTGATTGTAAAGGATGGCAGAGTCGTTGGACGGGCAAAGGCTCAGAGAAAAGATAAAGGTAAGCATAATTCTCAGTGCCGTAGATTTTTTTACATTATTCAAACCTGTTCTGCTGCCACATGGCAGATTTGTGAAAGAGTGTGTAGCCAAAATAAGTTTTGGAAAGTTATGCTGCCTGAAGGCCTCTGACATGTCTCAGAATCTGCTACACAATTATTGCTAGGATTGTTAAATTTGCCTTAGGAAGCACAGGATTACTCAAAAAAACTTGACCTCTTATGCATTAAATGATCAACTGTGCCAATAGTATGTTTTAGTTAATATTTCATAAAACTTCCTCACCAGCATGAACAAACCTGGAAACCACTTGTAAATGTGTCCCCCTTAGAAACGTCCATTAGAACCTCTCATATTTTGAAATACTTGTTGACAGGTAAAACACGTATCACAGCATATATGATGTGGGCGAAAGAAGCTCGCAATGAACTACTACGGAAGCATCCTGATATGGACTTCTCTGCCATATCGAAACGGCTCGGAGAAATGTGGGCTAATGTAAGTTATATTGTTTTCTAAACAATTTAGATGCACCAAATGTATTTAGAGCAAATGAATATATGTTTAATTTAATAAAGCAACTATATTTATTGCTTACAAGCTGTACCCTGTGTGCGTTGCTACACACCAACTAAAAGATACAGTAGCGCCATCTGTCGAAAATTGGTCGTACCAACTCAGACACCTTCTTGGGCTCGTGCACAACAACTTTGTTAAAGATCATCACATGATCAAATACATAGTTTACGATTCCATAAAGGACATACAGACAAACATTCATTTTTATATATATATATATATATATATATATATATATATATATAGGTAAACTGGTGAGTCTGACTAGTTAAGACAATATGTGATTCTTAGTAATGATCGACAAATTACATAACTATTTACACACCCTACAACTGTTTATCTTAACAGAGTTGTTACCATTTACTACACAGAGGACAGCATAACGACAACATAATTATATAACAAAAGTGTTTCGAATTTTTTATGTGATTATATTATGAAAAATAATATATTTTGAATGTGTTGATACATAGGTGAACTATAATGAGCGGTACCTGTGGAAGAGGAAGGCTAAGAGATTTGCCATTCAAAAGGAGCAAAGCAACCAACCCACCAGCAAGATCATTTCCAATCCCAGTAAGTAGTACCTTTGTGGTATTTGAAGATTTGTGCATTGCTATTATTAGGCGGCACTCGTAGAATTTTGATATGTAGAATTTTGATTTGATATATATATATATATATATACATATATATACTTATGGACAAATAGGAGGTTGAAGTACTGGATTGAGTTTCCATTTAACTTAATACAATGTGTCACTTGTATGTTTGTTGTTTAATAAGTTGGTAATTTCTAGGTGTACGTCCCGCAGGCCACGCTGGGCCGGGTCGTCCGCCAGCCAACAGACCCAAGCCGCAACCAGTCACCCCTCCACAGCAGGCTTTAGTGGTGAGCCTACGATCTGTAACAAATACCTGATAACCCTGACAATATTCCAGTACTGTCTATGCACCAACAGGGTGTATTCTCATTATTATTTTTTTATCTCTACTACAATAATCAAAAGAGTATCCTAATTTGACAATTAATTTCAAGTTTTCTCATTTTTTTTTATTGAATATCTCTCTCTAATATAAAGAGTTTACTATTGTTATAAGGAGCCGAAGTAAAAAGTTATATTTAAAAAAAATATAATATAGTTTTACCGCTTATTGTTACTTGCTACTTTATTTGGCATAGCTTCAATCAAACCATGTTATGAGAAAAGTAAGTAATTAATTACTTTATCTAATATTTCGGGAACGCGCAATGTACAGGATTCATTCCCCTCTAGAACCGTTTAATTTACTGATATTGAATTTGGGTTGTAATTCTAGAAATTAAGGTTGCTAGTCGGTATCTTGCCCAGTTTCATTTATATCGGTTATGTAATATCGAAGTGATGTTATTTGGTTTATGAAGAGAATTAGACATGACCATTTTTCTTCTCATTTCCTGTCCGACAACGTTCCAGTGATACCTTTGGTCTTGCTGATGTCCACGGGCGACGGTGACCACTTACCATCAGGTGGCTCGTCTGCTCGTTTGTCGGCTATTAACATAAAAAAAGACTGGTAATTGATGTACAGGCATAATTTTTTTTGTAATTTGTCTGTTTGTCAGGACACATGTAACACTAAAATCATTGTACCGATTTAGATGATTCTTGATGTATTTGTAACTTGTATTATCTAGGAAATATTTCAAATCAAGAAATGGATATGTTCCAAAGCCGGTATATGAAAAAGAAAAATAAAATATCATCGGTTTTATATACACGTTTTTATTTAATATATTTATTTAAAACTTATATGTAATTATAACTGTTATGTATTGAAATAAAAAATTTAATTGTCAGATTAATATAAATGTACTCGAAGGTAGATGAATAATAGATCAGTTTTGCTTACAACCTGAACTGTATCGTA
Organism: Megathymus violae; assembly: GCA_003671415.1. Classification (NCBI taxonomy): domain Eukaryota; kingdom Metazoa; phylum Arthropoda; class Insecta; order Lepidoptera; family Hesperiidae; genus Megathymus; species Megathymus violae. Next base: position 962,203 of record PDGT01000002.1, read on the forward strand.
TCTTTTATTGGCGACTTCGGAAAATTATTGTAATTGTCGGAAATATGGCGTTGAATTTCGGAAGTTTGATGTTTCCGGGTCATTTTGAACCCAAAACGGACAAATGGTGTGACTACAAAGAACGATTATTGTGTGCACTCTATGTTGCGGGAGTTCGTGATAACGACGCAAAAGCGCGTACGTTGTTCCTGTCGCATTGTGGGAAAGATACATTCAGTTTGATCGCATCATTAGTGGTGCCACTGAGACCAACAAATGTATCTTTTAATGACATAATTAAAGTTTTGGACACTTTTTATGAACCTGAAGTGAATGAGACCCTGGAAGCGAATAAATTTCATAAACGCTTACAATTACAAGGGGAAAGCGTGCAAGATTTTGTAGCCGCGATAAATGAACTTGGGTCTAAATGTAATTTTAGTGACCTTAAGAGACAGTTAAGGGATCGGTTGGTCATGGGCATACAGGATGATCGGTTGCGGAGAGATTTGCTGAAAACGAAACAGCTATCGTATGAGACAGCAGTACAGCTGTGTCTTAATTATCAAACGACATTCTCTGATTTATACCCAGAGATGAGACTAATTAAGCAAACTCCTAGTGTTATAACGGAACCGATGGAAATTGATCAAATTAAATCTTTGGATTGTCGACACTGTGCAAGAAGTCACAAGCAAGGTGAACGGTGTCCATTTATGAAATCAAGATGTTTTTATTGCAAGAAATTCGGGCATATTGTGACAGCTTGTGATAAAAGAAGAAATAAGGTACATAAAATACATGATAAATTAGAGGCGTCATCTGAGCCATTGAATGAAGATATGATGGGGATATATGCTTGCTCAGATAGTTACCGCACTCCCATAAAAGTTAACGTTATGATTAATAATGCAAGATTGTTAATGGAATTGATACAGGTGCCTCACGATCCATAATATCTGAAAGGACTTACAAGACATTATGGATGACACCACCTGCCCTCATCCCAACTAATATTAGACTGGTAACATGGACAAGAGATCCATTGAATGTTCTAGGACTTATTCAGGTTAAGGCAATTCTTGGGGATAAAGAGGCTCAGTGTGATCTTATTGTAGTGTCTGGAGGACTCTCGTGGGATATGAACTAAACCGAGAGCTCTTACTCATTTGTGGTTCGTCAGATTATGGTGTTGGTGCTATAATTGCACACGTTATGAACAATGGATCGGAACGACCGATAATGATGGCTTCGCGAACGCTCCAGATACATGAAAGGCGTTATGGACAAATAGACAAAGAAGCTTTAGCCATAATATTTGGCTTAACTACGTTCCATCAGTTTTTATTAGGACGCCACTTTTGTATATTGACGGACCATAAGCCATTGGTGGGACTATTTAACCCAAAAAAGCCAATCCCTGATATAATTTCTCCTCGCGTGTTAAGATGGTCGTTGAAATTGAGTGCTTATAATTATAATATTAGATATCGGGCGGGAAAATTATTGGGAAACGCGGATGCCTTAAGCAGATGGACAGCTCCTAGTACCTCCACACATGAAGTTGAGTGTCTGAAAGAGGTATTGTTGTTAGAGGAGCAGCCTGCGGGTTGGAATTTGACTTCACTTACAATTGCTGAGGAAACTAAAAAAGATCCATTGCTACAGAGAATTATGTTCCTTGTTTTACACGGATGGCCTAATTCAAACCCAGATCCACTACTGCAACATTTTTGGGTTCGCAAAGAGGCTCTTGCACACAGTAAAGGGTGTTTACTGTGGGGTAACAGAGTCATAGTCCCAGCTTCGCTCCAAAAGAGAGTACTGAAATTGTTACATCAACCGCATGCAGGAATAGTACTCACTAAGGCATATGCTAGGGGCTATGTTTGGTGGAATGGGATGGACAGTGATATAGAGCAAATTGTGAGGGAATGTGAGTTGTGTCAAGCTGTAAGGAACAACCCTCCAAGGAATCCGCAAGCATGGGTACTTCCGGAGAAACCCTGGAGCCGCGTCCATATTGATTTTGCAGGTCCATATGAAGGAAAAACGTTTTTGGTATTAGTTGATAGCTACAGTAAATGGCCGGAAGCCGAAATAGTACATTCAACTAACAGTAAGTGTGTTATCACAACACTGAGGAGGATTTTTGCTGCCCAAGGCCTGCCCGATGTACTTGTCTCAGATAATGGTCGGACTTTCACGTCCGAAGAATTTAATGATTTTTTAAAAAAGAACAATATTAAACATGTGTACTCGCCACCATATCACCCCGCAACTAACGGTCAAGCGGAAGTGACTGTTAAAATACTTAAAAATAAACTTAAGAAACTTGGAGACTCTAACACTCCTTGGTGTGAAAAACTTTCAAAGGTTCTTTACTGGCTCCGTACTGTGCCAAATTCATCAACTAATAAAACACCCGCTGAGGTGCTTAATGGTCGTAGATATCGTACGGCAATTTCTAGTTTACATCCTGATACAGAATCTAGCAGAGCTGAACGACAGCTGCAGGAATTGGTCGAGCGTCGACCAACACAATCGTTTGAGGTGGATCAGCCAGTCTATATAAAAATGTATGGCCCTGGGGAGAAATGGCCTAGAGCGGTTGTGGAAAGCATTGAAGGCCCAAGTACTTATAGGGTATGGAGAATTGCATCGACGCCATGTAGATCAAGTAGTCGCTAGGACTGTCCGCGTATCTCACGAGTCGCAGGACTGCTCAAGCAATGCTAAAGAATCAACTTCTACATCAGAATCCGATATTCAGATACCTGATCCTTCATTATGGCCAGATATAATTGGCATACCTAATAAGGATGCACATTTGAATTGTGATTGAGAATTTCAATGATTAAAAAAAAAAGTTATTTATTATATCAGTATTTATAGGGATGTCTAAAGTTTGATTAGTATGGTGGAGAGATATGTTATGTATTGAAATAAAAAATTGAATTGTCAGATTAATATAAATGTACTCGAAGGTAGATGAATAATAAATCAGTTTTGCTTACAACCTGAACTGTATCGTATCTTTTAATAAGTAAAACCTGCATATTTACTTTGATATTGTTAGAAAAGTCTCTCTCTTAACAATTTTTTTATTGACTGTACTGAGTTACACCCTGGTGCAAACGCAACGCCGCGGGCTCAGCCGGCGGGCTCAGCCGGCGGGCTCAGCCGGCGGGCTCACCGGCGGGCTCACCGGCGACATCTGGTACCGACGTCTCTCGTGTTGTCCGGTCAGCCGGCGGGCGCGGCGAGCGCCGGCGCCGGCGGCAACACGGCCATGTACCGGGTGACAGGGTGCGGCGCCGTGGAGGTGGCGGCGCATCTGCGGCTGCTGGGGGAGAGCCTCGCCATCATCGGGGAGCGGCTCAAGGAGCATGAGGTACCGACCGTACATGTACCCACCTGGAGGGTGTCGCTAATGCGCGAGTAAGCGCGATACATTACGGAATTTCAACTGTGACCGTTCAGGAAAGGCACAAAGGTTGGCGGGCACTGACGTTAGAATGAATACGGCTAACTTACTAAGAAAAAGTAAGAATAAATAAAACTGAACAATCTTCTTCTTCTTAGCGTGTCGATAAAATAAACTGAACAATAAACAAAGAGCACAAAATAAAATAATAAAAATTATTTTCTGTTATTATTTTCTAACATCTACAACAAAAATTTATAATGAAACCAAAGTAATTATATTCGTCAGCTTTACATATACACTACATGTATCTTAATCGTAAAAAATCGCAAGAAAAGCATCCAGACTAATATAAAAGAACATCGTAAGCGTCGTACCGCCGAGCTAGCTTTCTTGTCTTACCGAAAGCTAGGACGTCATATGGTGCAAAAACCCTTATATAATATGAAGGAGCACTCCTTTACAATAAAATACTTTCTCATATAAAAATGTACACAAATTTTATGCATTGAATACCAAACTGGCGGAACACATAACAGAACGTTCACTTTAATGAAAACAATACAAAAATAAATTAGCCAATGCGTTAAATGGGTAGATAGTTTAAGACGAACATGAATTGTTATATTACTATATATGTGTATTCTCATGTGAGCGACTTGTCTTTTTAAGAATAAATGTCTACAAATCTATAAAGCTCTCACAGCAAAACACGGATCTTTTATTGAACACTGAAGATAAACAATAAAGCGAGGAACATAATCTACCGTACTTCTAGTGTGTGAAAGGAGAGTTAGCACACGAACAATAGTATACTACTCGCGGTGAAGGTTTGCCACACGTATTGTGTGTTAAGTAAAGGTATATAACCTGCGGTATTTGTCGTCGTATGTTGAGTCAGTTTTGGTGTTTAAGGTTCCATTCGGCCTTGAGCCCGAGCCAACCTCCTCTGTTCGTGCTGCACTCAGCGGAACAACGGATGAGGCTATGGCGAACGGTCCCTCCCGTCGGAGGTGGCTGGGCTCTATACCGCCCAGTTTAATCTCGACAGTTCTCGCTAGGTGGCAGGGTATTTAGCCCACCTGGCTAGCTACCGCCCTCCTAAAACCGACCGTGGAATGTTTTATACGTGTTTCGGTCTCAGCATCGGAGAAGCAGTGACAAAGCCGGTGTCCCACATCGTGGTCTGTCGGCAACGCGTCGGTGATTCTATTGGTTTTAACGGTGTCCACTGGCTACGGTGACCATTTAAGTTATATTTACTGAATAAAAATGTTACTGTTATCGATACACGTTTCTACGTGATTATATGCGGGGATTGAGTTTAGATTTTGCATACGCATCAGTGAATAGACCATTGTTTTTATCTCGCAATATTATATTGATTAGAATTTAGTAATCATGTCGGAGCCACGTAACTGACTCGAAATATTTTATAGAAATTTGTTACGTAGGTAAGTAGGTAGTAAGTTTATATAGTGATTGTACATGTTTGTGTGCAGGGTCAGATCGCGGTGTCGGGCTCCGTGTCCGTCCTGCTGGACACGCTGCTGTGCTCACTGGGCCCACTGCTGGGCGTGGCGCGCTGCGTGCCCGCGCTGGCGCCGCCACCTCGCCTTCTGCGCGACACGCTCCACAACATAGCCTACATCATGCCCGGCCTGTAGATGGTCCATAAAATAATCTTCTCCTCAGTTGTCAAACTCTAATATTGTTGTAATATGAATATTAAAGTCATACGAATATGATTTGTTATTCGATTGAAAACCGTCAATCGATTTCAATATATAGAAAGCGCGGTTTAATTTTTCGTTATATATTTGATTTCTTACTGAACATAAAAATTTAACAAAATACGCATGAATGTCAGTTCTACCTCCCTCTTGTAAAATAGACCATTCACATTGTAAGGTGACAGAACCAAAGCTACAATGATCGAAAGATAATAATACCACTAATAGTATTAACGACTTAATAATAATGCTGATAATATATTCCTGACGCAAAGCCCTACCACGAAGCAGGCTGGCTTCTGTCGCCTCTTACGACACCCTTTTCTACCAGCATGGGATTGGAGGGAGTACTCTAGGTCGCCCTAATACGGCCAAAGTACAATTTGGTGTGAAAATGTTTTTAAACTCGACCATTTTTTCTTTTAGGCCAGCAGCAGAATAAATGTCTCTTGTTCTCTAGTGTACACGTTTTAGACCAAGAATATATTCCAATTTTATTGCACTGCAACACTTCAGATATTGACAGCACCACCAGTGTATCAAATCAGATTCAACAAGATGATTGTTTCAATACGATTTGCAAATGTATTTTGAGTAAGAAAATAGAATTAAAAGAATAGATAGAGAAAATAAAATTAAAATTAAAAATGACGCTACTGGTAATAATACCAACACTCCCAACATCTTAAAGCTTTAGTAGTGTGCTCGGAAGTGGAACTATGTTCAGTGTGTTCGGTTTTAGATTCTACAACGAGCAGAGTAACAATTACTTTTTGGTTGGTTTTGTTGAGGACCATACACATTTTACAATATTTGTTTTGAAAGAAAAAATAATTAATTATTATCTGTGAAATAATGCTGTATTCAAAAAATAATAAAGTACCACACATCAGTTGATTAAATAAGAAACCTATTAAGATTTGATATCACATGACGAGACATCAAATTCAAAATCATTTATGTATACTGTAAATAAACTTATGCACATAATTTTTGCTTCTACTACCGTTTCAAAAAGGTACATTACACATTGAGGAGACGAAACTGCGAAAGAAACTCCACAGAACAGCATATGGCAATTACAAAGTAAGCTTTACCTGCGCAAATTTATTTTTGGCACTGTTACTCCAGACATCCTTGTCATTAATATATTCATCTATACCATTATATCCTTTACCTATAAGCTGTGTTTTAACGCGTTGCTTAAGAGTTCCAATGGGTAACTCACGTATCAACTTTGGAACTTTATTTTAAAAACAAACTCGAAGCCCCATAAAAAATTACTTTCTTAGTAAATAATGTTAGCGTTCCCATTGTTGTTGTTAAAACACCGGCAGGATACTCTGACATACATGAATAAATCATCACTCACTATTCAGATAATACTGTGTTACAGAAATTATATGATTATAATTTTTTAAATTAGTTATATAAAATAAGATCAACTTGAACACAACTTTTGCTCTTTTGAACATTGCTTCTGTTCCTTTATTAGTATAATGGATGACATTGATGTTTAGGTTGTGAGGAGTGACGAGCGTTTTTGTGCAATTTAAATGTCTAAGTAACGTTTGCAACTTGAATGACATACGGGACTAACAAATATACGAGTACGAGTTTCTTGTGTGTTACGACTTTGTTGTGTATATTACAGTTTATACGTAGATTACAGATTAAATAATTTATAATTATAAGTACTTGTCCACCGTTTCACATGGAGTTGTTCTCATACACCCATCGTACCACACCCACATGGCAGTCTTAGTGGATTGGAACGTTTTGAAGAAACTTCACACCTTGTCTTTAAAAAAAATAAAGACATCGAGAGAAAAATTTACTGAGCGGTACGATAAATGTATGGTGACATTGATGTCACTTTTTAATTGTGAGTAATGAAATGGCTACATATATTTAGTGGGTGATACCCACAGTTTTATCGTTAATACTTTTGTCTCGATATACTAAAGAGGTGTTTAGGTTTCACTGTCAAAATATTTGAGAAGTAACAATCGCTTCAGAAAAACTAAGCCTTACGCTTAGAAATAGCACCGGCGTTCTGTGAGTCAGAAATATACTGAACTTTTTTATTTCAATACGAATTGCAATGAAAATTTCAATATTAGGTGTTGCTTACTACAATACATTTGTGAAAACCATAATGAAATCGGTTAGGTCCTTTCTGAGATTAGCGCAAACAAATAGACAAAAATTCTAACAACAATTTTTTTGGGCTCTATTGCGTTAATAAAGGCCCCTAATAACAGTTTTTTTTCATTCATCCTTGATTTACCGAAAACTATCAGTTAAAATTGTATTATAATATATGTATAGAATAGAACTTGTTCGTCATTAGATGCTAAATGTAGTAATTGATCGCTGTTGCGCGATTACTGCGCTAGAACAGATTGTATGGTTATGATTTTAGATGCGTAAGTTTTAAGTTGTTTTAAATATTAAAATTGCTACTTCAAAGTAATGCTTAGCGATGTTCGTTCTCTATTCCACGGGTCTCGATATAGTTTAAACAATAAATATTTTTTGCCCTATTACCACGAGTTTTATTTTGAATAAAAAAATAATTTAGTGTCGCTTGCAACTGACATCCAACGTACGTGTTCTCAATGCAAGTCCCTCGTACAGAATAGCTAGTGGTCACAGACGCTCTACTATTGGTGAGATAAAACGTCTCATAAATTACTTCAAGCAACCGAAATAAATTCGTTAAAATGTTAACCACAAATTTCGTTCAAAAGTTAGGTACCTCCAAATTTCAATTCCAAATTATCGGCTTTCAGTTCGTGTACTGAATAAACCACTAACTCGGCATTCGTTTTGTACGAGACCAAATGAATGATAAAATAAGGATCACATCGATTTTAAAATATTTTATTTTATAAAATCATCGATACACTCGCAACATCGATTACGTATAATGATTACACGAACATGTCTCGACGATGGTCAAGCCGAAAATACACGATTCACCTTGCGCCTTCATTTTCAGTACCTAATGTAACCAAATCGATAGGTATAAAAAACCAAATCAAGTACCAATCATCGAAAACAAAAGTGAATCATTCAATGCATCGATTGCATTTTGCACTCCATAAATTAAATCGAACGTTACATTTTCAACATCACACCCACGAAGCTTTCATAACTTACTAATAATAAATTGGTAAGCGTAAAAGATATCAATATAGATTCAGTCAAAGTTTAAAAAACACTACCACCTGCCGTAGAACGGACACTACACCAACACGTCAAGGCGGGCGTCGCTCGCCGAACGCAAGTTGCGGTCGCGTAAGTGAAGAAGCACCCCGCCAAGTGTTTAATGACGTCGATGCAATAGCTCCAAATTATATATCCTAAGGGGTCTCGGTCGCTGCCGTCGACAGGACCAGTCGTTCAAACGTAAGATCTCGGCACTCCACCGTACACCTAAGACTGCTACTAGATAGACAATAATTGTAAATGGGCACGCAGGCCAAGCAGTGTGGTACTGCCGCCCACTGAACTATCGATATAAATATTTTAAGTCGACCCCTCGTCGAAAGATAATTCGACAGGAGTGGTCGACGCGAGAGCCTCGTACGTTCGGCAAACACGAATGAGTAATTATAAACTAAAAGATTCCGAAGCAACTGTGTACAGTACCTAAATATGAAAGATATTCGCACGTGGCACACACGACGACCCTCTTTCCGACAGCGACAGTCAACTTAGGCAACATTTAATTTGTACAAAATAGTGATATTTATGAAATCGCTCTACCAGAGCTGTAGTTTGTTTTCTCAAAAAATAATGCTCAATTCTATTCTGAAGCTTGAAAGTTTTGTTGCTTTGATGAGAATTGGATAAAATTTAATTCAAAACCACCACATGCAGCGTCTCCATGACGTCATTGGTGAAACGATCATTTCAACATCATTACTTAGTGTAAGTTACCGTCATAGAGAACAGTAGGTACATACGTTATAGAATGTTATATAAATAGAATAGTTTAAGAAATTATTTTCCGAAATTTAATGATACTCGAGATTGCTGTGACGGAAATATTTTTTTAATTATGTCACCAACATACCGGGACAACGCCATTTTATGACGAACGATATTCGCTCTATCCAATGTGTTTGTGAATCAATTAATTTACCACAATAATATGTTGACACAGATGGTAACCCCAAAAAAATTATAAATATAACCTCAGCTGGTGACTTTTTGAGAGCAAAAAAATCTTTAATTCGCATTTGTAACATTTTTTAACTTAATACTTACAACAGTTCCGCCTGATTATGAGTACTCATCGAGCCTCACAGGCTGCAACCAGACATTTATTAAGAGCCTACTCACTCTCCACTGTCACCTCGAAGTATATCAAGCTAATGTTTGTTGTAACACTTTTTTTGTCCCCAACCACCTTTTTATATCCAGGTCATCGATTCATCCGTGATTAACGATGAATCGACATGACCGGCGGGCCGATACAACGGATGAAGTTGAACCAACTGGAAGTTATCACGCCGTCTGTATAACACGTTCAAGCTTCTACACACACACAGAGATGACATTACAACAACTAGAGCTAGTCCCTACACTCGAACCTCCTTCTGTACGGCTTACTGTATACTATTCAATATTTAATATTCGAATAACAAAAGTTATTATGCAATTCAAAGTTGTCGTTTAGGGTTAAACACCAAATACGTATATTTGCTTCTGATAGAAGATTTGTGCTTGTCGTTCTTGCTCCCGCGCTTCTGAAACTATAAAAAGCAATTATCGGCACACTTCAAGAATGTAATACACGATTCGTGACATATCTTATACAGTGTTACAGATACCGCCAGGTGGGCGACCCTGCCTGTTGCAAGTATGACTCAGACTTCACGTTCATAACTATTGATCGTCAAGACTTGTTCTGTGGTCTTCGACGATTGTTTCTTTCTAATGCCAACAGCCGACAACTCAGTGGTCACCACCGGAGAACCGAAAAATTAAAAAGAAAGAAGCTACGGTTCCGCTTATAATTGATGCTGCAACCAAAGAATAAGCAATACCTATGTACCAAAAATTTTAGATTAGTAATTTATTTATTAGTTGCACCAACAAAGTGTACACCAACACTTACAATAAATGAAAATCAACAAACAAGACTAAAACTAGGTGTCACCTCAGTTATAGGTGCAAACTCCATGATTTATAGCAACATACTAAGCAAATTAAGTTTAATATCGTGTACATGAAATAAAAAAAAGAACGTGTTTTTTTTACGTTCACTAAAGAAAGGTGGTAACATAGCCCGTCAAGTCGACGGTTACAACCGTGCACGAGGACCATAGAGGTTATGTGGGTTGGTTATCATACAGCCTAGCGACGTCCAATAGGAGGGAAAGTATGACGACTAAGGGAGGTTGGCTCGGAGTAACGGACGGCCATACGATCTATTATCTCTACCCAATAGGTACCTACAGTCACAAGAGAATCTAGTGCGGGAGTCTGAGTCTGTCTGTTTATTTTCAACTATTTTTAAACTTAACTAATCTATTCATTTTTACTTGGCATAAGTTATGCTTCGACAATTTAAAACCAATGCAACGCCACCACACGGGATTCGAACGAACTAAATCTTAATCTCTTTCCGTTTCGTTTAGTAAGCTCCGTTCTGTCGTGACTAGAAAAGACGGGATCAGCGTCAAACGAGTGCCAATCGAACAAAACGTATATGATGCACATTACCCGGATCAGAGCAGCCGGCCCCTGCAGTTGGCGGAGCCGCAGTAGCAGTAGAGCGTCTTGTTGGGCACGGAGCCCACGTCGTAGTTGTAGTTCCAGGTGAGCTCGGTGCCGGCGCGCACGTGGCTCAGCGCGAAGAACGCCACCCACGGGAAGCGCGGGTCGTGCGTGTCCACGAACACGTTCTGCACGAACACGTTCGGCGAGCACGAGTGCTGCGCGCGCACAACGGGTCGTTGTCAATATCACAAGGGCAACGATAAATAAATATGCAATACTACTCACATTCAAATATCTGCCAATGTTGCCCTGAACCTTAGCGTCCATGATGTAGCACGACTCGTCCTCGCCGAACAAACTGCGCACCGACCTGTCACACCGTTCGCTTTAGTACATGACCTTCGAAGCACTAAACAAATTATGTTTCATAGTAAATGTGGTTTGTTTATAACAAAGAATAAATGTTCCGGTCTTGTATGTTTACGATCATCGTAGTGTCCTGATTCAGGTTATATATCACAAATTAATTAAACGACCCTCGAGTTTGCTACTCTGTGAGTGATTGAACGGTTCAACAACGTTGTATGTTATTTTCATTAGTGATTGAACGGTTCACCAAAGTTGGACGTTATTTTCTAACGATAGCACTAAACTCCTTATTGTACACCAAAATAAATTAACAATGGAACAAACAATGCGGTGTCAGCAATAGGCAATTTTTTCGCTAAGAGCGATCTCGTGCAGACAACCAAAGGTAGAAAGAAGGAATTAAACGAAATTACCGTGATGTACGTTACCTATATTTGGAGACGAACGCGTTCGCGCCCATCCCCGCGGCGGCGGCGAAGCTGGACGGCTCCCTCACTGGAACGAACGGACCAAGTTTATTTTATACGCAAACGCTCGCATTGCCCCACTGCGCGCCCGCCCCGCCGCGACCTCGCTGATATCATCGGTATATTATTGGTTGAAGAGGCCGGTGCCGCAGAAAAACGAACTACACACCTTCGTCGTCATCGCTTATGGTGATGCAATCTTCGTCGTTCGACCCCCTCTCGCATTCCTTCTTCGGCTCAACTTTTTCCTTCTCACTCTCCTTTTTGTCATCGGTAGCATTCTCCTCTTTATTCCGGTTTCTTTGGCGAAGACGTTTACTGATAAAAAAAAACAATAAGTTTAAAACATTAAGAAATTGTATGTTTTTTTTTGTATCGTGAATGGACACAGGCGGTCGCTGTTGCAGCGGCTCCGCGGCCGTTTGACAGCGGGACACCGACAGCGACCGCCGTGTCGACCGTAACCCAATAAGACGTACTTCGTCGCTCGCTAATTGGCTTTTTATAGCTACGTATTTGGGCGACAGTGTAGAAATAAATAAACGTGTAAACGCACACACACACACACACACACACGCATGCACGCACACACACACACCAACACACACACCTATAGAGGTGTCGCAAGTATTGACCTGGATCTGAGATGCGGACGGTAAGGACACACAAATCCAACATCACAAATGTCCAAGGCGCAAGAACAAACATTTATATATGCCTCACTGGCGCACTGAACGAAACCAGGCCCCCTCGTTCCCAAGCCACAGTCATTACCTATTAAGCCACAGCATTCTATGTGTCCCATAGACAGACCACAAGCCTCTCTTACACGTATATCAGAAGTGGTTCACTCGCAACTTTTGCGTTTAGACTTCGATATGCCTTAAAAACCGTTACGTCATCACGATGACGTCATCGCGAGGAAGACAACAGTAACGACCAGCAAGGAGCCCTCCGTAATAACATGATTTTAAACTTGTACATCCGTGTCGATCTATATATTCGTTACTGTGAACAGCTGTTGAAGTGCCAAATATTAAATATAAATCTATACACATTTCGACTATGATGCGTACTCAGGATTTATACAACGTACGGATAAAATCGAGACCACCGCAGTTATATCAGTGTAATATAAAAAAACTCGATGGCAGCACGTGCGTCTAACACGTCCGACTCCAGTCGCCGCCCACCTGAACTGCGTGACGCGGACGCCCACGTGTGGCGCGGGCTCGAAGTCGTCGTCCTCCAGCTCGTCCTTGGACGTCCGCTGGCTCTCATCCTCCGAGGACTCCTCCTGCTCCGCGTCTTCTTCCTCTTTGTCCTGTAGCTCCTGTGTGAGTAAAATATTTTTATTATTATGTTTCTGGTTCACAATCATCGAGATTAAGATTGAGAAACGAACGCTCGCTCACTCGCTCACTCACCTCCCTCACAATTTGTGTATGTGTGTGTGACGTGTGTGGCTGTGACGTGAGCAATTTAATCATCACCAACTACCAACACCTCCGAACAAGCTTGTAACCGTAGCAGCGACCGAGAATCAAACTCGAGACAAGACTCGCTTAGCTTAAACCACAACAATACAATACAATTCAATTTTAAAAAATTAACCAAAATGCATCCTACACCAAAGTAGAAAGAACAACGTAAATAATTAACATAATAACTGGCCAACAGACAAGTTATCGACATTATCCGATACGATACCGTCGCCGGACCACCGACAGTCGGTGCCGGACGACGGCAATATCGAGTTATGATATCGCAAGTACATCGATGCCGTTACATACACGGAGGCGATGTCGGCGCGCTCACACTTGCGGCGAGAGTACATTGTGTGCCGAATGGTATCTATCGTTCGATAAAAAAATTGTATGAATGGCTTCATTCACTTCACGAGTGCAAACCAACCTGCCGTGTTCGCGGTGTACCGTACTGAACAATGGACGAGCTCATTTCTTTTTATGGTAATAACCGACAAACGAGCAGACGAGCCGCTTGATGGTAAATGGTCACCGTCGCCCATGGACATCAGCAAGACCAAAAGACCAAAGGTATCACCGATGCGTTGTCGGTCAGGAAATGAGAAGGAAAGAAATCATTGCACCAGGCAGTCTCCTCTTGGAGGTCGCACGGTCTCCAGATCACCCTGTTTGATAAAAACGATACTAGTGCGTGATAGTAAGGTTTTTTACCCGCCTATCGCTACCACCTGCCTCTTAGTGTCAACCATGATATGTTTCAAACGTACCCCGATTGTGACGTCGGAGAGAAATAAATAAATAAACGTTCACACACTCACACCCACTGCACACCGTACTCACACACCCGCAGTAGGACTCCTCGTGTCGCGGGCGGCGTGGTCATACACAAATGTGACATCACAGACACACGATCCGAGCCCAAACGTTTATCTTTCGCACAAATACCTGCCGCGGCCGGGGGTTGCATCCAGAATCCCTAGCGCGGTAGACAAGGTCAGTGCACACCGGGCTGCGGTATAATTAACGAGCCGGTTGTCCGGTACCGGCCGGGTTCCGGGGCGGCAACACGTCGATAATTATCTGATGTTGCACGTCCACACGGCAGATATTGAACATCGGGCGGCACGTCAGTTCTTTTGTCGACAGCGTCTGCGTCCCGGTATGAGCCACCTCACCTTCCTGACGTCCTTGGGTATGTCGTCTTCGTAGCCCTCCTTCATCTGCTCCACCACCTCGATGTAGTCCAGCTCGGCGAGGTACTCGTCACCCTCGTTCAGACCGTCCTACGAACAGTGCAACAATGCCGTAAGTGACATACAAAAATACAATCACGTGTTAT
>PDGT01000002.1:976746-1071415 GCA_003671415.1 Megathymus violae
GTCTCTTTGCAACATATTTAAACGATACGGCGTCATACAATGTTTTTTATGGAGCGGACCCGACGTCATAATTATCTCAAGAAACATGTTCTTACTATGGATAGTAATCTATAAAATTCTTCATAAAAAGGCGTGTGGATCATATCAATCCGCGCTGGACCAGCGTGGTTGACTATGTCCAGCACTGAGACAAAGATCTACTCAGCGTCCATTTACATAATAAGTGACAAAAAAAAGTATTTCCTTCAAGGGATACAATAGTCAGGAGCTTTCCCCCCCCACTCGTCGCGTCGGTCAATAAGCGCCCAATATCTGTGAAGATTAACGTTATAAATTTTTACGTCTCTTCACCCTAAGGTAGTTAATTCTCACTTTGTCCTACAGTCTGGACAAGATGACTAACAAGTATAACATTAACAAAATCGAAATACGAGTAAATGTACTCACCATGTTAGCGGTCGCATCCGTTAAAAGGTTGCCCGCGTACACGCACAAGAAGGAGCCCTTGGGCACATCGTTCAACGCGCGGATGCCCCACCCGCGGTTTAGGGTTTTGAATATCTGCAACAGAATCTAGTTAAAAACACTCCGGCACAATCAACACTTAGGCAGACCTCAAGCGATTACCTAAAATTTAATACAACAATTTTGTCTCTATCTCCACAACAAGAAAACGCGGTAACAAATTCGTTGTTCGCTCTGTTTGTCCTAGCGAGCCTAATCTCAATCACTACGGACGCCCGGCCGCTACGGCCCGACAGTGCGGTCGTCACTAGGATCCTCTATCTCTCTCTAACGTACATGTTAACTGTTATCGTAATAGAGATCTATGATAAAACCGAACAGAACACACACACGTAGACATACATACCTGTAACTTCAGCTGCAAAGGGTGCTGCGCGACTCGGTTCAAGCAAGTGTGCTTGCATTTGCACCTGTAAAAACATCTAACGTATGAAACTATACTAACTCAGCAGTTACTATCTGCAGTTCATAGTATTCAGTACTATTCGATAAATATATTCAATGTAAATAAAAATAAATAAACAAAATTAAAATTGAATCAGTTATTATAAGTAATCTGTGTTTGAAAATTTGCACATTATAGTGAAGATGCACTGACGCTCTCAACCACAATATGTACGTACGTTACGACGGTAACTGGTTATCAACTTTCATAATGGCCTTCGGAAATTGATAATTTTTACGAAATGAAATGAAACTAAAATATTAACATGCACACATACATACATCAATTCAATCATATATACAAATAACATAAGCATACCTGGAGTTGCACTCGTATATCCCCGAGGGCAGCGGCTCGGGCAGCCGCTTGTAGACGTAGCCCACGTTGTCGCCCTCCAGGCCGATGGTGCGAGCACCCTCCAGCGTCAACTTCCAACACGCACACTTTGATTTGTCCTGCCAGCATAACAATTACATGTTTAAACTTCGCTTGCGTGTGCGTGCGTGCGAGTGCGTGCGTGTAGTACGGTGACGGAAAATATCATGAGGACACCTGCCTACCTGGGTTCTCTATAATATTCCCAAAAGTATGAGAAGTCTGCCAACCCGTTCTTGGCCAGCGTGGCGGACTATGGCCTTAATCCCTCTCATTGCGAGAGAAGACCCGCGCCCAGCTGTAGGACAACATGAGTTGTGATTATTATGATGCGAGGCATACCTCGCAATCGTCCTCGCAGTCGCAGCCGCACAGGAACTCAGGGTCGAGGTTGAGTGGGACCCCGGCGGTGGGCGTGCGCTCCGTGTTGTACAGACAGAACTCCGGCAGCGTCTCGTCGTAGTAGTTCACGCACGGGACCGGCACGTTCTCCTTGCCCTGGGACAGATCCTGCGACGGAAACAAACGATCTATACGCTACGATGCTGATGATGGTTCTGCGATGGATAAATTTAATTTCTTTTATATCGATTGACATGAAAGTACAGCAATCGAGCCTTGAATACACCTGGCGTTCAATGGTTACTGGCACCTTACTTAGATCTTATTTATCTAGGAAATCAAAAAACGATAGCGGAGTGACGGCCGTTATATAGTCGTTTTGTCGATTTAGAAAAAAGATTAAATGTGTTAACTTGTACATAGTACTACGCAGAACATTTTTTTTTAGGTTTTTTTGGCCACTATAAATAACTGGTTCTCAATATAATAAGGAGGAGTGGCGGAGTCTGTGAATTTATTCCCGCCAAAATTGACTTCTCAACCAAATCATATTTGATAGAAGACAGCGCACGATGAGCCGTGGATCAAATGTAAACTAAATATTAAGAAAAAAAAACATGACTACCTCTATCGTATATCGTAACTTTGTTATAATCAGAAATTTATCGATTACTGAACAACGAAATTCTTGCAACAGATAATCGATAAAATCAATATTCTGTTTTATACCCGAACCTCATCGAGTGAATCGATTCTTAATCTATACGTAAATATTATACACACAATTGACAATGAAATCTGAATCAAATTAAAATCGTTTTCGTGATTAAACGAACGCACCTTCTTCATGATGAGGCACTTGTTGAGCACGAACTCGGCGAGACAGTGCGTGGCGGGCGAGAAATCGAACAGGTCGACGGGCAGGTCGGCGCGCGTCGCCCTCAGGTAGCGGTGCAGCTCGTGCGCGTTACGCACGCGCCGCCCGCACGGTGCGCGGTACGACACCGCCTTCTGACCCTTGTAGCGAACGATTTGTCTGCGTACAATCGGACGAACATTAACAGTAATTATACATTAAAAAGAAATAATCGATTACCCGAATCAGACTCGCGTGGGTCGTAGTGGATAAGTGGATAGGGCTCAGTACTCCAAATGTATCCTGGAATATTTTTCATTTGCTGTTTACAATTAAAAACTTATGTTTTTTTACAGTTTTATTGTAAACTACGAATAAGGATTGCTTGTTTTTATTTTATAAATAGTATTCTAATTCAAATTCAGTCATTAATGTATTTTGAAATATAAATAACATTTTCAAAAGTATTTATTTATTTAGTGTGCGGCGGTTGGTGGCTCACCTCTCCCAGCCGCTGAGCAACGGCTTGGCCAGCGGGTTGTAGGTGCGCAGGTCCTTGAGAGCGAGCACGTCGGTGCGCTTGCACTTGGGCCCGCACGTGTGCGGAACCATCTTGTGCGGTTTCACCGCATTCTTCGGCGTGTAATACTGCCGACATACGATTACACCATACAAAATCGAGCCCTTATTCAAATTCAAATTTAAAATCATTTAATCATATAGTTATTTAGTAAATACACTTATGAACGTCATTTTTTGCTTCTACCACCTTAAAAGTGTCGCCACCCCCAAGTTCACAGAGATTCTTTTGCTACGTACAAAACTATCGATGTACAGTAGTGATAGCATATAATATTCTAGCTGTTGTCGCTCATTACGATCGTCATGTATTATAATTAATAATAATTCGTGATTATTAAATAATTATACAGAAATATTAAAAATGAAACAAACCAACGTATAAGTGTTGCTTGCGACTGCAAAGAGGGAATGCTACCGGCATTTTGGGTACTGAATCACACGGGCCAAGTTATATACACTTATTTTAGTTAATTATATTATTTTAATTTCAAGCAAATGTTGTGTTTCACTGTTGTCGTGTATAATATTATTAAATTTAATAAAAAAATATATTATATATAACACACAAAAAACTTTATCACCGTCTGTACAAAACGACCGAATCTACAGCCCGTGTGATATGAATAAATATTATAAAGTAATATCAGCAGTTTTAAATTTTTCAACGGCACAGTGTATCGTGTCCGGCGAGCGTAACGACGGCGCACTCACCACCACCCTGCTGGTGACGTTGTCCAGGTTGTGTCCGGGCGACAGGCGGGCGGCCGGCGCGGGCTGGCCCACCGAGCCGCCCGTGGACTTTTTGGCCACCGCCCGCTGACGGTTCGCCTCCGCTTCCTGCCGACAAGTTACTAGTTATATTAATACATCGATCGAAGAATACAATTGAGCGTGTAACATCGGTCTCGATCGTTAAATGCAATCATCGCTAGAAGATAAATTTCATGACAGCTTCCGTTCTTCAGAACGCACGTTAAGCAGTCAGTCCATTGATAATAGATGCTAGGACTTAATGATCGACCACGTGAAGCCTTCGGTAATGGGCTGCGAACAAGTTAAAGCAGATTACAGAGAAATGCACACTATTATACAAACATAGTTCTCACTTACTACCCTCTGAATTCTCTATAACATTTCCACAAGTATGAAAACTCACTCGGATAGCATAACGGTTGATGTTGTCGACAAACCGGTAAACAAACCTGACGTCACATGACGACGTGGTTTTCGCACAATTCAACGCGTCGTTACCTGTTTTTGTTGCTGCGGCGTGCTGTCTACATCGAACGTCTTGTTGGACTGTTCGTCGTAGCGCGTGTACTCCACCACGGGCATGTTGGCCTGAAACGGATTCAACGAGTTCAATATAATTTTAATATCCGTTACACATTGTCCGCGTCTCCAAACCAACTATTGTTTCGTTGTGCTGTTCCTTTTGTCGGTGTTTTATAAATCCATACACTCGACCGATCGAGTTCGATCTATTCGATTGATTCGAACGATCCCTAGTTTTTGGTCGTGTAATATAAATTGCTAGTTATGCCATCGGTGACATTTTTAAATATGTAAATCAAACATGTTTTGTTCCCTCATTTTTTTTCTACTGGTTTCGGCCTTCATTTGACCTTGTTTCAAAAAAGCTATTCAAAGCTAATGACGTCTACTCAAAGTTAAGAATTATATATAAAACATGTACCTGTACAAGTTTGTCACACACAAAAAATAAGCAAAATTAAACCCAAATAAAATACAAAATTATCTAAAATTATATTTAGGGGGTGATAACTCGCATGTGCGTGTGAGTGTGTACGTGAACGCGCACGTCTATGGATGCGTCTTATTGTTTGTGTCTTATCCGTTACCCTCGCGTGCGCCTGCGCCCTCGGCATGGGCCGCGAGCGGTGCCGCTCGGCCGCCTGCAGCTCCAGGTAGAGCGGCGCGAGGCGCGTCGACCCGCGGTAGATCCACTCGTAGCGGTTGTTGGCGGTGAAGTGCACCTGCGCCAGCGACGCGTCCACCGCCACCACGCGCGACGTCCACCACTTGCCTGAGTACAACGGTAACGTACAATGCAACCTCGCCTACACCTATCGAGGCTTCCACCTCGGGCGTCGTCGCGTCATCACAACCGGTACCTATCCTTTGTTTAGTACTTAGTCCTTGTAGATACGACGGACGGTCAGGGCAACGCGGCCCATACACACATGAGAGTTTAAAGACGTTTAATAATATATTGCTATTTTAAAACTTATATTCTTAATATAATTATGAAATATTAAATTATCGCAAGTGAAATTAATTAATAACATCGTGAATTCTTATAAACCGCAGGCGATGGCGCCTGCGTACAAATTTCAAAAGTGAAAAGGATAGCTCACTTTTGGGCGTTTGTTTTGATATATTTTTTTATTTAATTAGTAATTAAGGATAGCAGACACACGACGTAACACAGGACTGTCTCGCTCAAAGCGAGATGTATAGGTACATAGGTACAAAGCGAGATGTGTATGTACATAGGTACATAGGATTAGTATAAGTAGACACAAACACTAGGCGACATTGCACAGCGCAATGTCAACTTTTATTCCATATTTCTACTATCAATTAATCCTATTTATTACCATTCCATTCCGTCTTCAAACTTTGGAAAGGATGCAGCCTGACCATAGGTCTCTCAGGGTACGCCAGGAGGTACTCCCTAACGAACTCCCGACTGAAGGGATGTACCTCCTCCCACACCAGCGATGCGCACTCGCACACCAACCGAGTGTCCGCATGGCTCACGTACTGCGCGTAGCCATCGTCGAAAAATATCAGATATCTGAAAAAAAATGTTGCGAAGCTACATATTTAGTTAGCTACATATGTAGTGAGGGGTT
Organism: Megathymus violae; assembly: GCA_003671415.1. NCBI lineage: Eukaryota > Metazoa > Arthropoda > Insecta > Lepidoptera > Hesperiidae > Megathymus > Megathymus violae. Next base: position 982,751 of record PDGT01000002.1, read on the forward strand.
CTAATGTAGAATCCTACGCGTAGCGACGGATTCAAAAGACGTCGCTGGAGTTTAAATAATTTTAGTACCGAGTGTCATACTCTACTTTTCCTCCTCCCCTCTATGAGAATAGTAAATATGAGATGCTTTTAGTAGCGACGAATATTTTTATTTACATAACCAAAATACAAATTTATATTAACATTAGATACGTTTTTTAATTAAATAGTGTTCCAAATTCAAAAGTCATTTGGTCACTGTTATCAAGTGCGCCGCAATGACACATTTTGCTCGCACTTATCGAGGAACCCTTTGCGTCTTTTCGAATAGATGGGATGTAAAACATGTTTCTACCCTTTCATATTGAGAAAAGTCTTTTACTTACTTACGTTATTGATACTTATCTTTTACTTACGTTATTGATATTTAACTTACGTTAGGTAGTTACATATATAAGGATATTGGACAGCTATAACCCACATGAGGTAAGTTGGTCGGGCGCTGAAAATTGAACAAGTACACAACCAGCACAGCGTGCTTCATACCTGTAGTTGTTGACTGGGTTGGGCACTTCCGCGACTATGCCGGAGAAGTACGACTCCCGCTTGGAGTCCGTCTGGGGCGGCTCCTTGTTGTCTTTCGTGTCTTTGAAATTAGCAATGACGCGAGTACCTTGAACATTAAAATAGGGTATCAGTTTAATTTGTCGTGGGCGTGCATCACCTGGCATGTAACATATAGTATGTTGTATAATATATAAACGCTCGCACACGAAAACAACTAGGATCCACTCGAGTATAACCAAGATCCGAGAACAAACATTCATCTTCATTCGTCTGTTCCGGCCTGGAACCGAACCCGAGACAGTAAGTTCGATAGACGAGACGACTAGAATACGAGCTACAAGGACGGCTAGTCCTTTTCTCCTTTCTGTTTCGAATCTCGTGGACAACGGTGTACGTGTCCCGAGCTGGTGCTCACCGATGGTCAGTCTGACGGCGGCGGGCTCAGAGTACGCCATGGACCTGGCGAGGACGGTCTTCACCGGCGTCTTGGACTGCTTATGTTCAAACTTCACCTTGCACGTCGTGAACGCCGTCGGCGACTGGTGGACACAGATGAAACGGCGAGATCAACATTAAACGAAACATAAATTTCACTAATTAAATCATGCTGGTCAGATGCGAGTCCATTATGTTTTGCAAGGTCAGACAATATTGGACCCACCCGACATGTGACAATCACAGAATCGACTTCAATGACTCCGATGTGTGTGTATCGGAACACCATCTCGGCCAATGTGACGTTAAAAGTTAGCGGCCAATAATATTTAACATTATTAGTTATATTCAAACAACACAGGTATACAACCAAATTAAACTGAAAACATTTAAAGTTGGTTTTGTAATATTACCAGTATTTTCGTGACGATTTCATAATTCCTTGAAATAAATAACATAATATAGCAATGTCATTTATTGTATGTGCATTATATAAAATAGTAAATAAATGTGACCTATAACGATTGATATTCATCTATACTAATAAATAAAATTGGAGTGTCTGTTTGTAACATTAAAATAACCTCTTTTTACTACATCCATATGAATGTTTATGCGGTACATATACCAAAATAATATTTTTTACAATTTTTGTCTGTCTGTCTGTTCTGGCTAATCTCTGAAACGGCTGGACCGATTTTGATGGGACTTTCACTGGCAGGTAACTTACGTAATAATGAGTAACTTAGGCTACTTTTATTTCTACCAAATAACTTTTAGTCAAATTCCACACACAGGTGATTAATTGTATATAACTGTAATAACTAAGCATTTGTACACCATAATAATGTAAGGCAGGAGCACACTGATTCAATTTAAAAGTAAAGTTGATTTTGAGTTGCTTTGTCATCAAAAAGGATAAAAAAAATATTGTATGAAATTAATAGTTTAATAATATAATATTTTAATTACATTTACTATAGTAAGTCGTTGTTGTACCAGTAATGTTAGTGTGCCTACATAAACACATGCACAATGCAGACAGGTGTTGCCTGTTGTATTTGTTAAACATCATAAGGCACGCACCATGGAGTGACGGAGTGTAGGTTGCTCCACCGAACGAGTTATCGAACAAAATCAAATTGAGACAGTTATTGAATGTGAACAATACGAGAGCGAGCACCAATAAAAAGTACTCACCGTTCCCTTTGGTACGATCTCTAGAATCTTGCCCTTGACCCAGGAGCCGAAGGAGTTCTTCATCGCGTACACCGTCATGCCGATCCTGAGCGGCGGCTTTGCCAGCTCGCCGGGCGGCGGGAGTCCCGGGGGCGCCGCCTCCGACGATATTATGTTCACCACTGACACGTCTGTGTTCTAACAGACGGACGGTAAATTGAATGAGAAACGGGAAATACAAGGGAACAGAAAGTCATATACATATTGATTCTTAAATTTACAACTCCTCCACCAATTGGCGTGCGATCCTTCAAGAAGGAACTCCATTGCTACTCTCCAGGCTGGCAACGACTTGTGACGCCCCTGATATTACGAACGACCATGAACAGCGATGATCGCTCACCTGACGGTGATGACTCGTCTTTTCCTTCTCTTTTCTCTTCCCTTGCTTAACGCACAAGAGAAGATACTAACTTAATTCAATACGATTAAAACTTACATCATCGTCGACCTTCTCCGCAGCGCCGGTGCCCTTCCCGGCCATCTTGTTATCCATCTAGTATAGAGGACAAAAAGTATATTCTTCGATACACATTTTATTATTGAAAACAATATCTTATCAAACTATTACGTCATGAACAGCACCCGCGTGTGTCGATACCGCAGTGGTGAAAAAGGATGTACCATGTATTCCAAAAACCAAAAACGTATTCGAAGCGAACACACTCCGACCGAGTATGTTTCAATACATAGCGATTGAACCAAGTGTAACGAGGAGCGTGGTGGTTCCCGGGCATCTTAAAACGAGATCTCACCTTCCTGTCCTATAAGTTTCTCGAATATCCTCCGTCTCATTTTAGCAGACAATCGATCATTATATAAATTATAATAATAAATTAATACGCGGATTGTCGGAAACTTTTGTTACTAATCAGCACTGTATAGGGTTACGAAAATTGAAACCGTAATAACTATTAAAAAAAAATTTTAGTTCTAATTACTAAGTACTGTATTTTGTGTACGCAGTATTTCCAACATCTAGACCTACCGCTCTCCAGCCTCAGGTCTGCTGGATGAGATTTCATAACAAATAAGCAGTTTGTACCGTCTTTACTTGATGTACAATGCTTCTGTTTGTAATTACAAAATAAATAAATAAATAATTTAAAAAAACATGGTCCCATTATGTCTAGAATTGAACGCAAGATAGGAAGATGGATACTCATTTAATTTGTTTACCGCCGTTGTCACCGTAATTAACACCGTAACATTTAGGAGCTAATTTTATTTTATGTAACTAGTCGACACAAGCGAAAACAAGCCAACGTCGCCCACGGAAATTACTTAGTATTAAGTGCGGCATGAAAATTTCAACGCTCGCGTTAGCCAGTAACCATACAACTACTATCTCGTGTCGCAGTGGATGTGGAGAGGAGAGACCCGTACACTACAGGGACCGCTAATGGAGGTATTTTTTTTTCTTTTATATTTAACCGTTCACACACTCACACCTCCGCACTAGGATTCCCTGTACTGCTTGTGGCATGTATGAACACAAATATGAGATCACAAACACCCCTGGGAACAATCATTTACCTGTCACATAAATGTCGGATGGAACCCGAAACCGCTCAGCAGACAAGGTCCCGCCTAAATGAGTTATGAGGTCGTCAATTTATATATTATATATTGTTATTACGAATTATCAGTAACTTCGATACAGAAAATAATCATGAAGAAACCTGCACACCTCAAGAATTCTCCATAATGTTCTCAAAGACGTATGAAGTCTGCCGACCAGCAGTTGGCCTTCAACTCTCTCTCTATATGAGAGCCGAAGTCGTTAGGCCTTACCTGTTCGAGCGCCTCCAAAGGGGTGTACCCCAACGGGATGGCGGGGCGCTTCGCCGGCGCCAGGTTCTCCGCGTTCGCTGCAGCCTCCAGCCTCCGCTTGGACATCCGCGTCGGAACCGGAGGCGGGCTCTGGGTCTTTCATTATCGTTCCGTTAATAATTGCATAATTCACATTTCATAAAACATGGTGTAATTTATCCACTTTTAATTTTGTATTTTATTTATTAGACTTATCATGAGTATTACATTATTAATATTTATTTATTGGGTGTATATGCGTATGATATATGCATACTTAATATATACATATATTTGAGTATTAAGAGAGTATGACAGAGTAAATAATACGAAATCAAAAGTAATGAATAAAATTTATATTAATTAAAAAGTTGGATTATATTGCGAGCGGACGTACACCGTACATTATGTGCGTATAAACGAACGTGACAACAAGCTGTTTTTGACATCAGAATCACCAGAGGGCGTCACTGTTGCCAGAGAAAAAGGAAAACAGTGGACGAGCTTTAGAAATTGGCAATCGAGACACGTTACTAATATTTCGCGGATGTATTTTTGGAAGGCTAGTATCTAAACAGGCTGGTGATGAAACGTAACCATGATGTACGTGAATATTCAGCATTAAGCTGGGCAGTGTGCTCCAGCGACCTCCACCGGAGATTGTTTTGGACTTCTTGGTTCCATTATTACCGAATTAAATTAAAAAATTAACAAATATGTTTATAAAACGTTCAAAAATATTATATAATTTGAAGCTCACCTCTCCGTCCTTCGGTGACATCGCGGGACCTGGCACGTAACAGTACTGAAACAAGTAAAATATGTTTTGAAACAATTGAGCACCATACTGATATTGTATTTATGAATCATCTATTCACAGAAAATACATATTTAATTTTTGTCGGAAACGGTTTTTTTTCCAGTACAAACTTACACCATTGCTCATTATTATTATTTTATTTCTGCTTTGAGTACTCCTAAGAGAAAAAGCCAAAACAAGTCAAAGATTTTCCAGTGAGAATATTGTTCTTCACTTAAGAAAATATCACACACGCGCGCACAAAAATAAACAACCATTAAAAACATTTTTTGTTTACAAGAACAATTAATTTTAAAACCGCAAGAAGGTGAACCCGTGCATAGTCGCCCAGCGGCGGCACCTGCAGGATCTCCTGCAGGTTCGCTGGCATACAGCTCATTGCGGATCTTCTCTGGAGTCGCCTGGCACTCGTTCAAGAACAACTGAATCTCCTTGTTCTGGAGAGGGAGCTCACCTGTTTGTCCGGCGTGTCGTACACCATCAGCGGCGGCACATGCTGGATCTCCTGCGGGAAGGTGGAGTACAGCTCGTTGCGGATCCTGTCCGTAGTCGCCTGGCACTCGTTCAGGAACGAGTGAATCTCCTTGTTCTGGAGAGGGAGCTCACCTGTTTGTCCGGCGTGTCGTACACCATCAGCGGCGGCACCTGCTGGATCTCCTGCGGGAAGGTGGCGTACAGCTCGTTGCGGATCCTGTCCGTAGTCGCCTGGCACTCGTTCAAGAACAACTGAATCTCCTTGTTCTGGAGAGGGAAATCACCTCTTTGTCCGGCGTGTCGTACACCATAGCGGCGGCACCTGCTGGATCTCCTGCGGGAAGATGGCGTACAGCTCGTTGCGGATCCTGTCCGTAGTCGCCTGGCACTCGTTCAAGAACAACTGAATCTCCTTGTTCTAGAGAGGGAACTCACCTGTTTTTCCGGCGTGTCGTACACCATCAGCGGCGGCACCTGCTGGATCTCCTGCGGGAAGGTGGCGTACAGCTCGTTGCGGATCCTGTCCGTAGTCGCCTGTCACTCGTTCAGGAACGAGTGAATCTCCTTGTTCTGGAGAGGGAGCTCACCTGTTTGTCCGGCGTGTCGTACACCATCAGCGGCGGCACCTGCTGGATCTCCTGCGGGAAGGTGGCGTACAGCTCGTTGCGGATCCTGTCCGTAGTCGCCTGGCACTCGTTCAGGAACGAGTGAATCTCCTTGCTCTCAGCTGTGAAAACAAATATATTCTATAACCGCTATGGTAGATGCAAACAGCGATATAATGTGAGCATGTGTAAACTCTTTTTAATGGAGGTTATATTTAAATTAAATTTGATTATATTCATTGTAACATTATTATAAATATGTAGGGACCCCTGGTAGCAGGAATGTATTCCATAATAATTATTTTTTAAATCCCTCCGTTTTTATTTTTTTTCCTTCTACTTTTCCATTAAATTGACACAGGTAGATGCCAAACGGATAATTTATATTAATCACTCACCCTCCAGTCTCCGCAACTCCATTTGCAGCACAGACTCCGTGTCGGTGAGCCGGGAATCCATTTGGTACTTCACCCATGTCTCATTAATCATATCCGCTAAGTTTTCTTCTAACAATCTGAATGTTATTACAGACAGTATTACAATTTATACATGTAAATTTGTGATTGTATGAACAAAACAGCGCTTGAAAAGGGGCGACTCGAAGGACCAAAAACTAGTTGTATACGAAAAACGAGATCTGATTGATTACAAATCTATACTCATAATAAAAAATTACTTGGATGAGCTTTGTTATTGGAACCAGAACATATTTTTTAATTTGCTATGTCTATCGCTATATAGTGATTATAGGTATCTATAAAAGAATTACTTCTTAAGAATATTTATATACTATATTTTCATAGGGCACAAGTACACAAATCATTCAATCATTCACATGCAACAACACGTACTTGGCGGTGACGTCGCCGATCTTCTCCTTCTCGTGTTCCTCGATTTCGGGCTCCCCCTCGGAGTCCGAGTCGGATATCTCCACCAGGTCCGGGCTGAACGTGGTCATGTCCAGCTCCAACAGGGGCGTCAAGTTGCGGATGCCTTCCATCAGCTCCTGGAAGTACACGACTTATTACAACTTTGTTTACCATCATTGCGATCGTAGTCCGCTAATTTGCGTCGATCGTAAGCATTTGCCAGAGTTAAGCAAATTCGGACGTTATTTACAGTTTGTTGGGTTAAGAACGGTAAAAACCTTTCTTTAAAATTTACGTGCTTCGAAAGGCACTGTCGTTCCATGATATGTTAGCTGGTTGTTACCAGCCCAAGATTTTATAACCCGAGTCATAGCCTATTAAAGTTAGTTTTTATAAAAGTTACAGCCAATTGCAATTGTCATAGTAAGCAACGGTTGCATCATCCGGCAGATCCGTGAAACCATCGCCTGGGGCCGGCTGGCGGCTGGTGCTCACCTCATTGCGCGCTTGTACTGTCCGCCAGCAATCCTCGCATACGAACGTACGGCGCCGCTTTTCTCCCTCGTAGTAGGCCAGCGTTGCAGAATCTGCCACCAAATACCGAACACCGGCGGCATACTTGCAATTGCTGTTTACGCACTTAAAGTCGCGCTTGGCAGGCTCAGGCTCCGGTTCCAGCTCCGGCTCCGGCTCCGGCTCCGGCTCCGGCTCCGGCTCCGGCTCTGTTTGGCTCAATGGCTCTGAGGAAGATATGTCATTTGTCACATATTTATAAAGGTTTATAATATTGTCACGGATCAGGATACACGGGTTCGTGAGAACACCAACTTGGTTACGCAGACTTTATTATACTTCAAGAGTCACAATCGCACTCGATGACGTGCGACCTGCCCGCTATTTACATATATCGATTTCCGAGCCTTCCAGAATGTCCTACGCCTTTCACGGCAAGTCAATAATATAAAAAAAATCGATAAAACAATAGAAGCTCAGTTGAAGACGACCCGTACACGACATTCGCCCTTTTGCCCAAAACATAACGACGAGAGTCGCCTGATGTGCTCGAGGTAGATCTTGTTACTACCTGCGTTTTTATGGCCGCTATTGTTTTTTGACGACCGTACGAGAACATTCGAACTAATATTATTATGATAGTGTGGGCTTAAAACAAATTTACCTTCAACCGGCGCCGTACGTTCAACGGTGTCTTCTTCATCCGAATCAAGATTAAACACTTCCAAGCCACTTACTGGAACTGACTGAAACACAACATGTAATATCTGTCATATTTTCAGTCATAAAATAGTATATAAATTTAAGTAGGTATGTCGTTAATATGCGTGCGTGTGTGCACGTATGCGTACATATATGTTTGCGTGCATGTATATAGATAATACAAAGAACTCTACCTGCTTTTGAGAATCGGATGAACATTTTTCTTCATGTTTTTCTGTAAATGTTTTTCTTGCGTCATGTTCGGTGGTATCCTTGGACTGTAAAAGATACATATATTCTGTAATCGATCTAAAGAAACGATGGGTATTAGCGAACACACTGATAATGTGACAGCCGCTGAGATGTAACGCCAATGTGGCCGATGGCGTACATTGCATTTCCATCGATTCACCCGTCGCGAACATTACAACCTCCAATGTTCACCGAACATAATATCGAGTCATCACACAATATGGAAATCATAAAATCTCACACTAAAAGTTAACAAAACAATGCAGCGACCACCCAATAATCGTATCGTGGCAGCAGCTCTCGAATCGACATAGCCTCTTGGGACATTGCCCATTACGAATGGCTCTGAAGCTATGGAGATCCGACCTCCAATTCCGACCGAGCTAATAAATATCGTAAGTTTAAAGGGTAATGCAAAATAAATAAAGGTACCGCACGTGGAGACGGGTATCCGTGGTTTCAAGTGACCGAACATCCTTTGCGAGTACCGACCACTGACGAACGAAAACACTTCAACAGTACAAGTACCACATCCTCTGGACGTAGGCAACGATGTTTTCCGAGTGAAAAAATTGTCGAACAAAACACCAGCTGACCACCGGTGTCGTGTGTAGCTCCTGTATATTAATACAAAATAATATGCCAAAAATATCATTAGTACTAACGTCGTCCACTCGTAACACAGCCTCATCCAGGGTCGCCACATTGGACTGGCCGGCTGACCCCGCCGCGGCCTGCGCCATCGGCGCGGCCGTCCTCTGGGATACGATTGAATATGTATCGATTAGATCTAGCCGAACCTGCTTGTGAATATCACAAATAACTTATGATTGTTACTATTATTCATATTTTTTGCTGGATTAGAACCTGAAGTAGTTGAAGCGAGAGGCACCATATCAGGTAGGTGACTGCAATCATAGCATGTCGAGTTTTATGTCGTACATTTATTACTTTACCAACAAGTTTTACAAATAAATTTGTTTTGTTTTATTTATTTTAAGATTGAAACTCATCGGCGGTTAAGAGGTGATTCTTAGTAAGCGAGATTCACGGAATTATATAAGAGAGTACATTGAAGCCTCAAATTTTATGGAAATACAAAAATACTTCGTCTTTGTTATGCCGTAGCTCAACGATATAAAAGCTTTGGTGGAATCCAGAACAAAAAAAAATAGAAAAATTATTCAAAACCAAATCGATTGGAATAATAAAAAAACGAATAATAATATTTATGTGGCTTAATCGTTATTGCATTCAAGCGTCGATATTGAATACTATTTAACCGTCTTATAAATTTATTACCTCTGGCCGTGTCTGTTGTGTTTCTTCGTCTGGTTGCTTCTGGGTTGTCAGTTGTGCTGGGTCTGGACGCGCCTCTGCTTGATTAGTTGTGGCGACCGTCTCAATGGGCTTCTGCACTATTTGAATTTCTAAAAAAAACATTAAACTTTTTTTTATATTATCATACTAATAAACATTATAGAACAAACTATGTTTAACGTGGAACTACACTCGTGGACAAAATTAGAGGAACGCAAAATAAAGGTTTAATATCTCGTGTTATAATTATCGTGCGTACTGGCCACATACATTAATATACTCTATGAAAATAAAAAAAGTTTTGAAATGTTCTTTTTTCGAATTTCATTTGTTTTTCTGTCATTATTGCGTAATATTACGTTCTTTCGTACTGCGAAAAAATTTGCCAACTTTTGAATTTGAATGAAAATTTTGGTTTTGTTTAAATTTTTGCCTTGGCTTCCTTATTTATCGTGTAAAGTGTAAATTGTTACTGCTAATAAACTGAAAATGCCAGACCTAAACGCCACTCAAGTTGCCAGGGCTGTTACTTTAATTGAAACTGGGCACAACTTTAAACATGTGGCCCAAACGTTACAAGTATCCAAATCTGTGGAACACCGAGTTGTCAAGAGGTATCGGCAGACCGGACGATATACGAGACTCGCAGGACAGGGTCGTAAACGGAAAATTGTGGCGAGAGATGACCGTTTCCTTGTTAACCGGGTGCTCAGGAACAGGACTTTAACTTCTTCTGAGGTAAGAACGGAGCTCCAAGAAGTTCGAGGGGTTACAGTAAGTACAAAAACTGTGAGAAGAAGACTTAAATCGGCCGGAATAAAATCACATGTGCCTGCCAGAGGCCCCCTTCTTACAACATGCCATCGAGTAGCTAGACTTAATTTTGCTCGCAATCACGAAAATTGGAATGACGAAGCTTGGATTCAGGTTCTATTCACTGATGAATCCAGATTTTGCCTGAAACCAGATGATGGAAGGGTGAAAGTGTGGAGACGCTCGGTAGAGCGTTATGCTCAGTGCAACATCATTGAAAAAGAGTGGAGCATATGGTGGAGGGTCAGTTATGGTATGGGGAGGTATTTGTATGGGGGCACGTACGGAACTGCAAGTCATTGAAAATGGATCATTAACAGCAGTACGATATGTAACTGAGATTTTGGAACAAGTTGTAGTGCCATTTGCCCCTTTCATAGGAGACGGATTTGTTTTTATGCATGATAATGCACGACCCCATACTGCGGCCGTTGTTGTTGAATACCTTCGAGACCTTGAAATCAACACTATGGGGTGGCCAGCGCGCTCACCCGACTTAAACCCCATAGAGCATGTCTGGGACAAGCTTGGAAAACAAATAAAGAAAAGAATTCCTGTCCCCGCTAATTTGAGCGATCTCAAAAACGCGTTACAAGAAGAATGGACCGCCATCCCTCAAGATTTTATTGATAACTTGATTAGAAGTATGCCAAGAAGACTGGAAGCAGTTCGAAGAGCTAGAGGGGGCAACACTAAGTACTGATTACAGCCCACATTATAGCCTTTTTAAGCATTTATGAATGAAAAAAAATAATTTAATGTTAAGTGTAAAAATGTTTCTTTTCTGTAAATTTTTCTTTTTTTCTGAATTTCGTGAATTTTTATCCTTTAACTTTGTTTTTTCGACTTTCGCATTTTTAAAATAACGAAAAATAAGCAAAATACAAATTACTATACTTAATTGTCACAAATTTCCATGATATTTTGTTTTACACGCACTTTTTTTTGCGTTCCTCTAATTTTGTCCATGAGTTTAATTGATTAAAGCTTAATGAAACTAAACAATCGCTTTTAAATACCACACTGTATTTTTTAATGCGAGGGCCTCCATCCGACCTTGAGTCAACGCCAACCTTATCTTCTGCCTGCTTAACGACGGGTTAAACAATAGTGTAACTTCCCTTGAACTGCTTACATTTTCGAAGCAATATCAATTGAAATATGCAATGTGTTACTATTATGGCGATTGTCCTCGATACGAAATGGTACCACCGTACTTCACCATCGTTTCATATACAAGTTATGAACATGGAACGTGAAATTTGATCAGAGCACGGCCGCACTCTAAGCATGATCAATACTTTATTTATTACTTAACTATATACACATTTGGTTGGCTGCAATTTGGATGGTTACAATATATATTTGTATGTAGGGTTTTTATTAAAATTCATCATTTTTACTGTTGCCACCTACCACCATTTTCTCGCCCACACCGAAGGTTGACAGGGAGAGAATGCTTTTAGGCAACAAGTCCGCGTTTTGTAATAGCCTAGTTTAGATTAACATGAAAAAATAAATAATGACTGAGTAATGGGTGAGTGATCCATGTAGTCCCACGACTGTGCAAATACGACCCAGGCGTCTTCGATTGTAGAAAGAGCCCTACGATAAGTAACTTATGTAATTCATGTAGTCTCGGCATGCGGAGACTCACCATCTTCCGAGCTCTCCTCGAGGTCTACAAAATTCCAGACATTTTGCTTTGATGATATGGTAAGACTCATGATTTTGTTCGGCGATTTAGTCTCTTTCTCAGCTGGCACAGGAGCAGGTTCATCTGTTTTGTTAAGCAAGAAATATTATGTTTTTATTTATTTAGATTCTATAGAAAATATAATAGAAATCCGCGTTTCGTTTTCCTTTAACAAATTCTGCAGGAACAGATCCATTTCCTGGGATGAAAGGTGTACTAGATTTTGACCCGTGGCTCACGTTCCAAATACGACAAAAACACTTAAATATCAGTTCATAAAAACAGACAGACGTCAATTCTATAAAAATATATTAAGCCTCTAAATAACAATTTGTACCCACACAAAAATCTTGAAATATTAAAAAATTCAGCCCCAATTCTGTGTTACTCTTAGTACAGATTTTTTGTAAATAAATCACTTTTGTAAACGAAACTGAACAAGGACTTACTGTCTGTTTTACCCACTAACTCTGACATATCTGATGTCTGGACTGGTTCTATGACAGATTTCTCGACATCTTCAGGCGCAGGGTGTTTTATAGCGTCCATATTCTGTTCAACAGGTCCTACTGACTTGTCTTCTAATTGGATCTAAAACAGAGAGAAATTATGATTTCGAAGAAAACAATATAGAGATCAAGAATATGGTTTAGTTTGAATTGTAGATCAGATTATATTAACATATATTTGTAACTAGCTTTTGCCCACGACTTCGTCTGCGTGGAATAGTTACTTTGGGTGCCAATTTTATTTTTTTAGGATATTTATTTTGCAAATAACACAGATACAAACTGTTGTAGTTGACTGTAAATAGCTATGAAATAGCAGAGTGCAGTTTCTCCTGACAGCAGCGATCACCGGCAGTCGAAATGGCATGATTACACTGACGCGAATTCTGTCACACTGTCGATAACATGTCGATGATTTAATAAACAATGCCTATCCAATTCTAAAATGAATAAGATGAAGTCCACACGTATCAGCCTTATGTCAGCAGCAACGAAGCCGTGTGCCGGTTCTGAGGATTCCGATTACACGAAAGGCACCCCACCGTCATACACCTCAATCACCTAGAAAATGCTTTTTTTTCTAGCAACTTTAGCCGCGCGAGCACCGCTAGAACTACGCTAGATCAGATTTACGTCTTTACGATATTAAAACAAAAAAGTACAAAATAAAACAGAAGAGAAACTTCTGCAAAATAAGTTTATTGAACCGAAGTAACTTCCTTAGTAAATATTAGATTAGCAAATTAATGAAAAATCTATAATTTTTACATTTGAAATATGAATGTAAACAAAACAAAAAATTAAAGAACTATAGATGATGGAAATAAATAATGGTTGAGTGAATAAATAAATATTCACTGTTCACAGTGCACCCTCCCAAGCCCCAAGCGAGCTATTATGATTACACATAGGTTATAACCATAAAAAAACCATTGAAACTTTATATAATACTTACATCACTCTCCATAATCTCAGAAGCATCATTATCCTTCTGCACATCATTTGTCACATTACTAATTGTGAACTGGAAGCTGTCCTCTTGATGCTCCGGTGACTCCAATTCTTGCTCCACATAATCCTGGTCACCAACCACACTGACATCAGTAATTTCTAATTGTGTAAGTTTAGCGATTTCTTTCTCATCAGTTTCCACCACATCTTGAGTTTCCTGAGCATCATCTGATGGCTGGTTTGAATCTTCTGAATGCTCTGCTGTCATTAAATTGCTTTCTGTTAACAAGTACTATATATTGAGATCTGTTACTTTGATAAAGCCCATTAATGAAGTGGTATGAATGTAAAATTTTACCTAAAACTACTAAAATTAGGGTTTCCAATAATTTTTGTTGTGCTAGCCTTCTGGTTCACATTAAATAAGAATTTAATGAGATATTACAGATTTATGAACAGAGGAAGACATTGTTGAGAGGTTTAATTTCAGAGGCGTTTATTGGTGTTTTTCAAAGGCTTACTGGGTGATACAGCAATACCTTGCACTTATGTAGTGACCCAGGCAAGAATTTCATAGCTGCTCGGATGTTAAATAATCACAACCATTTCATATTTGAATTAAATAAACATAACTACCCTATTTTATCAGATTAAGGCTTGTGCCAACTCACTATCAATATGATAACATATGCAAAAAAAAATTAAAAAAGAAAATATTTTATTTATGACGTCATGACACAGCCAATATGATATAAGAATCTAATTCGAAAAAAGACTAAATTTATAAAACAACAATAACAATTTACCTCTAGGACAATGGGACGTAGGATATTTTTTTTTTTGACAAATGTTCTGGTGCAGACGGAATAGCTAGAGTATATAGTTTTAACAGTGGTCAAGAGATCTGTACCTGTAGTATATTATTTACCTGCAGATGAACTTCTTGTTGATCACATACATTTTGATGTTATTAACATAAAAAGACATAAATATCCTTTAATGAACAGGAACATATGCTTAGTTCACTTGATATCGAATCAAATCAATTGAAAATAAACGCTCTTATCTACAACACGACTACTTCCTTTCTAAACCCATTCAACTAATCTGTAGTCAAATTCTACGTTGATTAAATAAGCACCTATCAAGTTCATAATTCATATGTATTTTACAAGAACAATATGGCTTTGTTACACCAAACAGGCGAAAAGCGCGATACGAGAAGAATTAGCTTTATTTTCTTACCATCATCATTATAAAAATCGTCATCTTCTTCTTCTTCGTCCTGATCCTCGTCGTCATCCATCACTCTCGTGGACTCCGCTAAGAGGCCAAGCGTATCCGAGTCTGGAACGTCATTCGATGAATCTTTATTTACATACAAATTATCAGTTGACGTTGACGGTTGTGGTATAATATCTTGTGGAACCTCATCCGGTAAATTAGCATTCTGTTCACCTGCTGAAACATCTTTATGTTGTTTTAAAAGCAATGAAGTTAGATGATTTGTATCATGGGCAATATCTTGAGAAGGTGAAAAGAGGTTAACATTAACATTCTCTAAGCGTTTTATTTCATCTTTACTTGACATAGTTGAATCTATTGGAGCAATATCTATTTCTGCTTTTTGTACTTCATCAAAGGTTTTATCGTTCACTTTATCTTTATTTGTTTGTATACTGCTGTTGTCCAATGAGGTTTCTATTTTAGCCATCTCATTCTCTATCAGTGTTTTCGAAGATTCATCCAACGACACATCATGTTTCTTGTCGTCGATTTTTTGATCTGATGTAATTTTAGGTTCTATATTCTCACACACAAGTGATTTTTGTTCAGATTCTATATTTTTTACTTTTATTGTTAAACATTTTTCTTCTTTGTTAATTTCAGACAATGCAAATTCTTTACATTCTGAATCAATTAATTTATTTATTTCACCTTTTATCACTTCTGACTGTTTATTTTTCACTTGTCGTATTTCAGTTGACTCTGGTGATTTTTGTATTATATGTTGTATTGGTATATCAACAGTATCTGAAACCAATATTGGCAAATCATCATCCTCACTATCTTGGATGACAGAAACTTCAGACTCATCAATCATTACTGACATGGGACTGACATTTTGATGAAGGACTTCAATACTTTCATCATCATCATCATCTAACACCAATGATATTGATGGCTGATCATCTTCATCTATCACAGATATTTCAGTTAATTCATCAGCAGCATTAACATTAACAACAGTAACCGCAGTTGCAGACTCATAGATTTCATTCTCTTGTTCAATAGCTTTAACAGCTTGAGCTAATTCATCTTGCTCATTCTGCCTTATTTCACTCTCATCAAAATCTTTACTTTTAGTATCTGTTTCAGATATGAAGGAAATTTTTTCAGAAACATCTATTGTAGTATTTTCAGTGGTATCAACTAACTGTACTGTTTCATCAGATGTAGTGTCTGCCACTACTTTAGTTGATACTTCTGCCACATTTTTATTTAAAGTATCTAATGGAAATAAGTCTATGATACTTTCTATTTTGGCAGGTTTTTTAAGTTTCTTAATTTCGGAAGTTCTTTCAGAGATATCCATGTCGTCATTAGAGTCTAAAAGTTGCATTTCTTCTTCTATACTACTAATAAGGGTGGACACTTTGAGATTCATATTTTTTTCTCTCTGCTCGCTTGTGGTAGCTTGAAGTTCAAATACATTTTTTTCTTCTATAACAGTTGAAGGTTTAGTAAGTGAAGTAGGTATATTGTCAAAGGTGTCATCTTGCTCTTGGTTGGACATTGATTTAACTAAACATTTTAGTTCCATTTTATCTGCTTCCATTAAACTTAATTTATCTACAGAAGGATCAGTCTCTTCTGCAATAGAGATTGTTGTGTCTGATAGTAATTTCATTTCAATTTTGAATGCATTTGTTAATGTAGTTTTATTAATAGTAGGAGCTGCAGGAGTGTCATCACTTTTATCAGGAGACATTTCCAATTTACCATCCATTTCACTTTCTTCCAGAGAAGACAATGTTTCAGTTATTTCATCATTTGCTTTCGAAACTAATTCTGACAAGCTTTTGTCTGTATCTTCAGAGCTTAAATCTTTGTCAGTATCAAAAAACATTTCAACATCCATACTTTCTAACTCCTTGTCCATATCTGGTAGCATACCCATACCAGGTATCTCTAACATAACATCTGGTTGGTTTATTCCATGCTCACTTTTTAAAACTGGAGCCTCTGCAAATGACTCACTTTGAGGTTTGGTTGAAATAAGCTCAGTAACTACTGCATTTTGGATAAATTCTTTACCACTGTCAATAGCGCTACTCCTCTTTAGTAGGTAAAGTTCATTTTTATTGATCGCTTCCTTTCCAGAATTAAGACAAGTGTCTTTGCTTGTATCAGTGGTAACAACTTTTTCCCCAAATTCCACTGAATATTCATCATCATCCCACCTCAATTTTATTTCCTCTTCCTGCATGTCGCTTGTAAATTCTTCCTCTACACTGCACAGAGAAGCAGCTTCTTTATTCTCTATTGATATTTCAGAATTAATCTGGTCTGTGAGATTTCCTTTGTTTCCATTTGTGCTGATAACTACTCTGCCTGTATTTTCCGCATTATTTTCGTCAACATGTTTAGTACATGACGGTCCCACACTGCCTAGTTTTTCTAACAAGTCACCTTTTTCTAGCTCTTCACAATTTTTATCCTGTGATTGGTTTGTATCTTTGTTGTAACAAATGATGATACCCTCGACGTCTTTAGAACTCATCTTAATGTTTTAGCGCAGAAAACAAACCAATGCGTAAGAATTTATAATTGATTCCAAGGCAGAGAAAAGCTTTCGTTTTAAATTATAACTCGATACATTTTCTATCAAATAAACAATGGAAACAGCAGTGTGTCAATCCAACAATGAATTATAATTAAGAGTATTGGATAGGATTTAGAAAAACACAAAATAAACGTAACATTCTCGCAAACCACAATATGCATCCATTCTGCAATCTGTTACATTTCTGTTTTTGACAGTTCAGTTCACAGAATACTTATTCCGGCCAATGGTCTATAAACAAGTTATTTACAGCACTCAAAATGATAATATTACTTTAATCCACCTTTAATCTATGATTCTAATCAAGTCAACAGTCTACTATTACTAGTCTATCTTTTGTACGGTACTAGTTATAGGTCTTAAATGTATGTAATATCAATTTAAGTAAATCGATTAGTTTTAGACTGTTAAAGAATTTCATATCTGTAAAAAATGCGAGCCAATTGACAAATAACCCATACAATAAAAAATTAATTTGGTTGTGATAAAGTTACGTAGAAGTTACGTATTCTGCATGTTGAAGTACACATTAAAGTGTAGTGATGAGGCGTGCTATGTCTTACCATTTTAAAAAATGATAAATAAAGTATTTAAAATGATAAAATGTAAATATCAATGTACATTGATACATTAGTGTATATTTTTAAGTTAAAAATAGGTTGCATTGTATTTATTTATTTAATCCAGCAAACAGTAAGAATTGTTACTAAAGTTGTTTTTTAAATTAGGAACTAAAAAGAAGAATTTGCAACATATATTTCTAATTATACAATATTATTGTGTGTATTTTGGATAGATAACAAATAATGAAATTATTTAATAATAATATATAATAATTCACAAACTATTCGTTTACGCGAACAATGCTCTTAGTGTGAATAGTATCCATTTTTAAAACCGTCTGTAAACATCCACTTGTTAATGTGAAACCCATTACTTAGGAGATATTAATTTCTTACAATTAGTACTAGTTTAGAAAAAAATCTAAGCTTCTGTTAAAACTTTTATTCATAAACAATTGTTAGTTGACAAGTATACCAGGGTAATATATGTATTGCTTTATTTAAAATGTGAGAAACCTGGTCTTATGAGGTCCTAGCGCGTTATTTTACATTGCGACACGTTTAAATTTTTGCACTGTTATAGTCCGTTTATGATGTTTGTATTCAAAAACGGCAGATGAAGGAGTCGAGTACTTTTAATAATTCATATTAATTAAATTTAAGCATGTTTATTTCTTAATAAAATCAACATATGATACATTAAGGTATTCATCATAGTCATCATCAGCCTACATCAGTACAATTCTGGATATAGACCTCTTTTAAGAAGCCTGAGAGTTCGGTCTTCGGTTCTGTTCCAATCACTTTAATCTATGGTATATCTTTGGCTGAGTGCACCTACGCTAATGATATAATAAAAGCTAAAAAACAACTATGAGACTTTCACTATATACTGTACTCTACATACTATATTCACTATATAATGTACTCTGTGGACTTCGTATTTTGTTTGACAGTTGACATTATCAGTTTGAGATGTTTAAACTGATTGAATTGAAATATTTTACTTTTCAGATTGAGTAGAGTAGATGTTTAAATTAAATCCAATATTTTAATTCCTTGACCCTCATTGTAATTAGGGTAAAAAAAATATAAAAATTATCTAAGTCGTCCATTTACATTGCTTGCTCTGGCTTTGCTCACACGGTAAACATTTATTTTGCGTATATTATATGTATATTCAAGTTAAGACGCTAATCTAAACTAGTACGGCATTTTTTATTGATTTTCCGGCAATATCATTAGTTTTACTTTACATTGTTTCGATTCATATAAATTTAACTATGAATTCCGTGAATAATTTTCTGTCTCCGCGTGTGATGGTCGGAGCGGCGATCGTCGGTATCGTTGGAGCGGCTGGTGTGTTTATTTACGAACAGGTTTATGCCGAAAAGAGAAGAGTTATGTTAGGTAAGAGAAGGTATATTTGTGTTTTTGTTGCTTTAAGTTTCACGCTAGTAGATATTTTTTTGATGTAGTGAAGGTGTCCCTTAGTGCCGTATTTTTACGGTTATTGATTTAGTAAAGTGAAATCAGTAGTTGGATTCTTCATATCCGCTGTGATACAAATTTTCAGTGTGCCTAAAATTATGTGATGTATCATGTCAGATTTTCAGTCCTCATCATTAATATATATGAATATTGTTGACCGATGAGATGTAATATATTAGACAACAGTGTAAGTGGACTGAATACCTGCTTGCTATTTTGATATAAAAAAAAGGTCCAGGATAAGAATTATCAGAGCTACATCAGAGGACTGTTTATAGAGTAGCAACTGAAATATCATCTTACCTTAATGTGTATTCAGCACATGTGATGAAATTCTTGAACAAACAATATGTCAAATGTATCCTTAAATATAAACTATCATCTTATTTGAGGTTATGTAAGTGGTTATAAGCTGCCCAGGTCTTTAACATAACTTGGATGTTTGTTATCCTGCATTACATAATTAAAGCTGTAAACATTTATTATTCACTAGTTATTATTTATTTATATTTGCTGGAAGTAAGATGAAGATTTCTTTATTATTTTATCTTATGCAGACTAGTGTATATCTTACCATTTTTCTTTATTGGCATACTAGATAGGGTTTTGTTATTATTTATTTCTGTTATGTGATTGTGAGCATTCTTGTTATATATGAATTTTTTCTTAAGGTATCTTCCTCTGATTACACAATCAGCCTTGAGATCTGCATATTTATTGTATTATCTTGTATTTATTAGTTCTTTTATATTAATGATATTGACAATAGTTTTTATTCTTGCTTATCTCTGGGTAAAAGTTTTCTTAGTGTAGATAATGCTTACGAACCTCAGCCATCATGTCATTTAAAGTGTTACATAATTACTCCAAACATCTTCATTGAAATGTTATTACCACCACGCTATGCTAACCAAAAAGCTTTAAAATCCCTTACCATTGCAAGACTCTCATTCCTACATGCAACAATATCAATTTAAATTATCTAAACAAACAGTGTTAGATCCTGACATTAAATGTGATACATGACATGCTTTATTGGCTCTTTTTTTACCCTATATTGCCAGTTATTCAGTTCTAACTGTGTTCTAAATTTGTCTTAACTATCTGTTTTTTTCCTGTTGGAAATAACAACCACTAAACAACAATAGTTATCTTAAATCTTCTGTCTGTCTAACGTGTCTGAACTCACACCTTTAATTACAGTGCACTTATTCCTTACAATCAGCATGGAAACAAGCCCATATTATGAGACTCCTTCCTATTAAATGCTCTTCCTAAAATATCTACAATCCTTTCAAACCATTTCATTTTTGTGCTGTATTTATTTTAATATATCTAATTGAAAATTCTCAATCAATGTGACCAAGTATTTTCTGAACTCTGGACCATTCAGTTGTGTTCAGCCTACTAAATATTTTCCAGTTGGGCTTTGTTGAAGTTATTGTGGTTCTATTGAATATTATGCTGGTATTGGTGGGCCACTATCATAAATATTATACATTATTCTTTTTGCTCCACTTCAACAACACTTTCTCTTCAATGGAAACCAAAATTTAAAAATCAAAATCTTTCAAAATCAGATTAACATTTTAACATCAATCATAACATTCTCACAGTGGTGCATGAATAGGAGTGCTATTTCAGTATGTAGTATATTATATCTTAAATGGTCACATGTTGAAAATTGTACCCTTCCATCAATTTTACTCACAGTTTTGCCATAGTCATATACCATAGCTCTCATTGAATCTATATGTAAAACTATCTATCTATGTATATGTAGAATCTATATGTAAAACTATCTATCTATGTATATGTAGAATGTATATGTAAGAACTATCTATCTATCTATATAAGAACCCATAGTTTTACAATTTACTGATAAGAAGTTTAAACTGAGCTCCTGTTGTAAAACTGTTTTACATCAAAACATCTAGACAGTTGTTACTGAGCATGGTGAAAGGCCTCGTAACTTATAGAACACCAAGTATGGCATTCTGAATTGAATAAAAATAATCATAATGATATGGTGTGATTTATTTCAGTTAACGAGGTGGCGCGATTAGACAAGCAAGTGTCTGCAATGAGAGCAGATTTGGATGCACTGAGAGAGCTCCAGAAAGAAACGTAAAATACCATTTGCTATAGTATTGAATTTTAAAGATTGGACATTAAAATTGGGACTGTGAAATAATATGTAATGTAATATAAAGGGTTAAGCATGTACTTCAGTAGAATGATCGACAGGGCTAACACTCTAATGTCGGTATATATTGTTCTGCGCACAAGGTGTATTATACTATTTTTCTTGACCGGGTATGTTGTTGATATTTATGGGCTGAAGCAGCTGTGTTAGTTACATCTTAAAGCTCTATTGATGATAAAGCTGTAATGTCTATGAGTCTCGAGGAAATCATTAAAACAATTTGATGGTACTTGACATTTGTTTTTTATGATATGGCTGCGTATGATAGAATAGTAATAACTTTATTGTGATTAGGTTAGTTTATATTTATATAAACAAATAAGCCAATCAAAATTAAATACAACACTCTTGGTTAAACCCTCTCCGAGATTAGCACGCACAGTCAAACAGACACAAATTCTATCAAATATTGTTTTCTGCTTCATCTTCTATCCTTCATGTACAAAAAGCGACCAGTTAAATTTTTTTCGGATGGACATAGGCTGTGTATATCATATATGAATAATTAATTGTAGAACCCGAACGAAATCGAAACGAGCCGCTAGTTCAATAGTAAACTAACAATGTTATCAACAGACAAATGCGTCGCGCCAAGCTGAAAGCTCGCGTGCGCCGCGAAGCACCGAAGGCGGCGCCCTCTGGTGACGCGGTTGATGCGCCCGAGCAGAGCTATGCGTCTGACTCCGAGTACTTTACCGACTATCAGTCCGTGCTGGGTAATTTATTTTAGAATATCACAATGACCTTAGCGAAAAGCCTCATATTAATCGGGTTTAGTTTTTCAAAGCTATGTGCTTATCGGAAATAAATCATCTAATGGTTCGGTGTGATCCTGAGGAGTTGCATACGTACATATCTCTTGCATGTCTAAAAGTGAGTTTGTGGTTTTATTGATTTCGTGAAGTTAGTGGGGTGCAAATGGTAGGGGCGGACGGGTGAAACGGTCATCAGCTTGTATCAACCATAACTGACCGACTGAGCACGTTGGGCACGGATTGAAGTTCCTCGGGTCACGTCTATTCTGTTCGGATATACGTATAGTTTTTCACTCTGTGCTCTATGGGTCCGTCTGTGTATCTAGACGTGCGAGGTTAATTTCTTTTGAAAACTTAAAATACCTGTACAGTAGAGTAACAAACATCGTGATACAGGCACGGACGCCGACATGGACAGCGAAGAGTTCTACGATGTACACACGGACGACGAGGACGACACGCTCCGGGAGAGTCTGCGGAACGGACACGCGACCGACCTGGTGGACGAGGTATGTATATACACATGAATGTCTCCCACCGCACGTACGACCCAGATTCCTCGGCGTTAGTTCTTTATATTCTGCTTATGTACTACTGTAATAAGTATTGTCCTACTTATTTTTAGATGTGAACTTAGTACAACATAATAAGATGTAGGTAAATAGTTTTACGACTGTAATACTAGTGGTTCGTTTAGGGTAGATCTGTATTTATTTCTACCGTCATATTTGAACCGCCATATTGTAAATTTAATGTTCAAAGTATTATAACGAAATGTTACTATTAAACGAGCTCATTATCTCAATGACAATATTATAAGTAAAATTTGTAATTGTCACTAGAAAATATTGTCCTTAGGAGTTTCTTGCCGGTTTTTCGCCGTTAATACAGTGGTGGATTTTAAAATGTGGTGATATTTCTATTTGATATAGCTGTATCTTTAAGAAGAAAAACGATTACTGTTTTATTCTTTCCAGGATCCTGTTGATAAGGAGAAGCCGGATATAGCCAAGTCTCCGCAACGGGACAGTACATAGCTGTTAATGGAATGGTGGGTTCACTGATAATTTATGTAAAATGCTTCTTGCAGGTCATAAGCTCTGGGTTAGATCCTACAGTGTTTGGGATTGTGTGCTGATGAACAGATGGGCCACCTTATGTTATGTGGTCACCGTCGCCCATCATCGACCTTAACTCCGGCAGCGATGATAAATTTTTATTTTAAATTTGACAGTAAAATATCGAGGCTTACACACATACGAGTACATGCAACGGTTTAAATGGCAACTGCAGCTTCAGATCAGTTACCGTTAAAGGGCTGTCATTGGCATTGAGTTGAATGAACTTCTTCGAGACTATCTCAGAGAGCTCAGACACGGGATGTTGCAAAATAAATATATATATCGAATTCTCCAGGCTCCGTATTGAATTGTCGACTTCTCCGACGTTGTTAATTTCCATAGACATGCCTCTGACCTTCGGGCTACACAACACTGCTGTTGCTTTAATTTGTCGCTATATTAAAATGGCATGGTACAAGGGTCCATTGGTGAAGAATGATAAATACTAATGACCCTTATGACGGAAGAAAAGCTGATATTGCGTCTAAATATTGCATCATATGTACAGGATTGTCACATGATGCAGATTAATTTATAACCCCGCTCTATTGATCTCTGTAGACGTTTTTGTTGAGCGATTTCGTTAATGAATTCGTTGGACTGTGCGTAATTAATGTAATTAATGTGCGTGTGTGTAATTATTTTATAACTTACATAATTATTTATATTCCTTCTAGGTATCAGGGTTAGTTTAGTCGACGGTTGGGAATAGTTCGGGAAGGTGTGGTGAATATTTTATAATTATATAATTATGTATAGATAATTATGACGGTCATTTAATATCTTGTATAATCGAATATTTACTTATTTTTCCATAAAATGATTATTGTTATCGACTAAAAGACTAGAACTTTTTGTATTAAAAATGTATTGTTAGAGAATTAGCTAGACATTGACAATTATCTCATAGCACAAAATATTTATTTTTTATTCGCAAGAATCCATCGCAAATTTGTAATGTCGAAGCGTAGCGATCATCGAAAACTTGATATGACATACTATATTTTTATTTCCACGCCATGATGCACAAATTCGTACCGATATAAAAGAAGTCACTATGCTCTTATCAAATTTTGGATTCTCGCTTCGCTTTTACTCTTCCTTAGTAACATTTAAGATTGCTAGAGCGGAAGACAAAAAATATCTTGATTTTTTTATGGTTGAGGTTTATATCCAGAGAAATAAATATTATTAATCGAAATTTGATAAAATATGATAAAAATAATTTTTTTCGTTGCTACTTGTTTTTGACATTTGAGTTCACTGAATTCACCGTGCAAGTCAACAACGAAGGCGGTGAATGTGAAAGTGCGCGCCGATTTCAAATTATCCTGTTGTTTACGTGAAGCTATTGGTCGGGAGATTTCGTATTGTATCGGGAGTCATGGAAATGTCGCAGGAATCCAAACATTGTTGGATATATGACAACTCTAATGGGGATTGGGCCTAGTCGACTTTGAAATAAATTTTGGACAGATATTTTATCCTACACTTTTAAGATATTGAAACTAGTATTAAATCAGGTGTGAGGATAGTTTTAGATTTTGAATATAATATTTTGTGGGATACAATATTTATCTGTGAATTGATTCAGTTATAAAATTAGGTTCTAAATAGACCCATCTGAAATATTTTAAAATCACCGGTTATTTTTTGAGTATAATATTATATTTTGACATTTCACCACATGGAAAATATAGACTTTGTGCGTAACTTGCAAAAATCGTAGTATAAAGTTATGGAATGAAATTAATTTATTATTTAATTTTAAATTCAACTCAGTTATTATAAATGAGGGCCAAATAAATAAATAAGATATAATATTTACTATTAATTTAATTATTATTCAGAATTCTACTTAATTATTATTCTGCCTGTTTTGCTCGATGTAATAACTAATATTTTTAAAATTGTAAGTAAAATTTCATTTTACACTGAACGATGTGCGTCACCCATCGACAGTAACGTTGACGCAATCATTAATGTAATCATGAATGTAATATTGTAATACAATACAAATCGGTACTCTCAACAGGAAGCGAGCGATACTACATTTTTATGCATTATACTCGTAGTTACTATGGGCCTGAGCTTCGTTTGGCAGTTTTTTTTCTGTAAAATTTAGTTTTTTTTTGAAGTAGTATGTGTGAACGTATTTTTAGCATTATCTCATAAAATTTTGAGGTATCAGCAGATTATTACCCTTTGGCAGTAATGCAAGTACCGTGAAAGTTAAATGGATGACGTTTTATTATAAAAATACAAAATGTTATGTGCCCTTTTCGAGAAACGCGGAATAAAATTTATATAGAAAAAATAATAATTATCATTTTTGTTATAATGGATTCAACCTCGAGTTAAAGGAGACGCCTATGTTTTACATAATTTACTGACAGTTTTTTGTGTGGAACATTGTTTTAAAAGGGTACAAGTGTTTTAAGGAGGGTGCCGCGTGGTGTGGTTTCGTTTTATTGAGTAGTGTTGCGACCGGTTGGGTCAATAACTATGATAATTTGTCTAATGGGTACTCCCTTTTCAAGGATAATCAATAACTCAATGAAAACTCAAATGTATTTAAAATTTAATTTAATTTAATTCGACTATATAATATAGTATACAATCATTTGTATATTTAATACTTTTATCATACTATATATTAGAAGAAGCACCCACACCTGGCTGTGTGAAGTTAGTTAATATGTTGGTACTTCCGATCATAGCTCAGTTACATAGAATTAATTGAACATTAAACTATATGGAAGCTTTACCATTACTAAGCGCAAAGAAGCTGCATATAGTTCTTTACCAAATCAAATTTAATAATAAAGAGTTTATTTACTTAAGTAATTTTCGTATAAATTACAGTTGAATCTTCATTTAATCCATTATTACTGTCATACATCAATAGCAAATATGAGTTTAGTATGTTAATATATTGAAAAAAGATGCGACCAATATAGCCCAATAATTGCGGTTTTTTTAAATATATAATAAGGATCATAGACGGAAAACTGATAAATCGATTTAATCTACATAAAAAAGTTACAATGTGATGCATTTATTTACCCATCATAAAGATGTGTTTATTTACATAAGAATCTCGAAACAGTCAAAAGGGAGACCTGAATGATGTTTTAAAATGAAAACCGAATATTTTTAAATCTCAATTAAATGTAGACTCGACAACGCCTTGGAATTTGTGAGACTATTTGAAACTTAAATCATTGTCGATTGACGTTCCCGTCAATATGCCCAAGTAGCAATACATACGTCCAGCCGGTTGTAGTTCTTTGAATCCTGTAAGATGTCGTCTGTATGAGTTCAGTCAGTCGTCTGTCAGAGACGTCTCGAAGTCCTGAGACGTCCCAGGATTCCGATCGTAGGTTGTCTCGTGTCCGGGGACTTTGACACTGACCTTTTAATATAGTGTCTTGGTTTCGTTGACATTCATGGCCATAGGTAAATGTATTTTTCGCCCGCCGACTTTATTGCACATATAATAGTTTCGGTGCTATTTAACATGCATTTTACATAGACTATAAACATTCTATTATATTGATTGATCTTGACAATGGATCATAGTGTCTATAATTATTTTGTGGATATTTCTAGCACAAAAAAGTTCCGAGTTATTGGTTCATTGATTCTAATGTTGTTATAAATTGAATTGTTAGCGTAAATGATATATGAATTAGTTCATTGTGTTATATTATTGTAATCTATTGTACGTTGTATCTTTGTTAATATCGTGCCATGATGATTGAATCGGAATAATTGAGGACTATTTGTTATATAAAATTAAATTTTTCGTGGAAATAATGTTTTCCATATTAGAACTCGTTTTTAAAGCTGCTTAAATAAATATTCCCGTAATAGAATTCTGGTGGAGGCACAAAATGTTTGCTCTCTCGGGTGTGGATACGTGATTATGTAGTTTGCATCGTGTGCCATGTCTCTAAATTCAATAGCTTTCGTACTGCAATCGTATTTGAAATATTTTGGAAGTTACGTGAAGGCGTATGGATAACCGTATGGAGATAAATGCACAGCGATTGCTCTGACGTTCCAATGACATCGAATCGACAAAGCCATGGTTGCAATCTACCGTTTGCGCCCTGCGGCTGCTTCTTTCTTTAAAAAATCTACAAGTGGCAAAATTAGTCCACGTTTTATGTATAATTATGTTGTATTGTTATAATGTATGTAACGTTTGTTTAGTGAATTGGCTCACCGGTGTCGGGGTCGGTGTACCTGTGAATATTATTATCTGTCGAGTGGGTGCTCGAACGTTCTGTAGATATTATTTTGCTCATTTTATTTTTGGGACACACTGATATGTATTTTGTTTAAATAAATGATTTTTTGAAAAATAAAATGTTTTATTTGCACCCTACATGGTGATTTAGGAAATTGGTTGAGAGTATTTGAGACTTTGTAATTCATCGCGTCCTACAGCCCACGTAGCTTTAAGTATATACATTTTTACATAGTTCATAGACTTGATTATTTTTATGGTTATTAATTGCAAATCTAACGAAAATATTTAGAAATAAAAATGAATATTTTACGAAGTAATTAATAC
Source organism: Megathymus violae (assembly GCA_003671415.1). Classification (NCBI taxonomy): domain Eukaryota; kingdom Metazoa; phylum Arthropoda; class Insecta; order Lepidoptera; family Hesperiidae; genus Megathymus; species Megathymus violae. The sequence goes on from PDGT01000002.1 coordinate 1,010,871, forward strand.
TTAAAAGTATTTATTTATACTTAATTGTATTCACTTATTATTAGAGGATACACAGGACGAACTTAATGCCTGTTGGCATTCTCTATCGTACCAAATATGTGACAGTAGGTTAATATAAGCTATAAATCACACCCGTGGTTCTAATGACGCAGCTAACATTGGCTACGAATTTGTTCGCAATGGATACACAAAGGAACCGGTTGAAAGAACGATGGGACTCGATTTATATTTCATTCGCCTACAAATATTCTCCAATGAGATTTACGCAAGAACAAACAAAGTAATGCAGAATAACTCGTATATTTCGTTACAATTTATACAGATATTTCTCGGTATACATACATTACATAGCCAAAACAAAGTATAAATCTAATATAACACCAATACTTTAGCACAGAAAACAATAAAATATATCAAATGTAACAAACACGTCGAATCGCTACAAAGGCTACGAACGACACTAAGAACAATCGATATTTTATAATTTTTGACACAAAAGAAACTTATCGAATAGTTACAAGCTAATTAAAAGTTATATTTTATTGTTACTTAAATACATATTTTAATAAAAAATGTTTTTGACACTATCGAGTCCTCGATGGTTTAAATCGAGGGAACTGATTCATGAATAGTCGCGGAAAAGGATTTTTAGTTAAGTCTATCGATTTAAATCTTTGCTTGCTTGCTTTCTAAGTTAGCATTTAAGCCGCGAAAGTGTCCTCAAAAAAAAATGTAGAGTACATTCGCTTAGTTTAATGAAAAAAATGTATAAAATGTTCGCATTCGTGCTATTAAATGACAGAATATACAACTGGTAAATACGACTGACTAAGAGTGTTTTATATCGAAATTTATGTTGAGTTGCAAGAATCGGGGTCACAGTAATACTTGTATTAAGTTTTAATATGTCATCGACTTTGCTAAATATGAAAAGTATTATGAGAACACTTATATAATACACTTATATAATTTATAGTAATCATATTCTTTATTTGATACATGAATTAATACAGTAGGAAAATAAATTGCGTTTCCTTTACAATGGTTCCTGAAATCATAATTTCTCATTACATAATTTTTATTTTTTTAGTATTATAATTACTAATACCAAAATTATTAAATGACTGTTGATCGACCATCCGTTAACGAGCTGTAACCGCAATTCTCTGGACTTCAACAACAAATCGTCAGTAAAATTCATATGCTTTCAAACAAAAAAAGAATTACGCCAATCAGACCACAAATTTGGAGAAACCAGCGAACATGGACGCACAAATAAATACTGAACAAAAATTTAGCCTATTTTGAAGTCGGTTAAAACATTTTTTTAACTGGCAAGCAAGTAACGTGTCTCTGTAACCTCAAACAGAACTACAGTCCTATTATCACCAGCCGTGGAGCTCCGTTACGGGTCTACTTGGTGCCAAAGAAATTCCATCCACATCGATAGGATTCCTGACAATACGGTCTGATTTTGCCCAATCATTTATACATGTACATAAACTTTTTATACCATGTGCATAAAATCTTCTGAGATATCGAGGACTCTTTACCTCAAATGGTAGTGACAGTACCTGCCGAGCGAAGGGTCGCGGGTTGGCTTCCCGGCCGGCGCAGATATTTGTGTGACAGATAAATGTTTGTTGTGTCTTATTTATATTTATGTATGTGCATTTGTGAGTGTGGGAATGTATTATAATATGTTTTATTTTCTGATATATTCTCAACGGGTTCTACGAAGACGTAAAAAGATCTCTCCTGCAGTGACGGTCTGCTGCCGCCCGCTTCCGCGGACGGCGGCGACCGATGCAATCGAGTGGCCCGTTTGATTATGTATCCGCTCTTCATGTAATAAAAAATATATATCATAAACGATAGTTCCGAGGCCTGAAACAGGACAACCCATCGCTGGTCCCGACACAAGATTGCTTGAAACGTCTTACATTTCCGTTTTGATATTTATTATACAGGCGTGATAGCCGTCCCCCTTCAGGTGTACTTACTTGATCTACAAATAAAGTTCGCCCTGCGGCCGAACGAAAGCTTATATACGAGGAGGTTTAACGCAAAACTGGAATAATTCTTATTCACATATTATATGCTTAATATTTAAATATACAATAAAATGAAATTATTAGCTATTGAATGGCGAAAGAACAGACAAATCGCTCAAAACTCGAATGTTTAGCAAATAAATTCAAACATTCTGAAGTCAAATATTCGTGTCATATAGTTGCTCCGATTGCAGATTGAACCCAGAACCTCAAGCTCTTAAAGATTGTTAATGACATATACTATAAGTGGGGGACAAATCCTAGTGGAGTTTCATATTGATTAGTTGTTTTATTAACATTCTTGTAGTTCCGCCTTTCACTAGTTAAAACGCCAACGAATAAGAATGATTTTTCTAAATATGTCTTTACATTAATATTCCTAACACACGACAGACTTACCAGTGTTTGATATCTGGTCGGATTCATGATATTAGTACTAGTAGTATAAAAAAATCTTAACTGCGGTCCGCCGAGATCATTCTCCAGTTTATCTCACGTCCCTGGATAACCAGTCTGATTATCGAGTCGGTAAAACACGAACAGTAAACTTTATATTATACAAAAAAAATATTGTTCGACCCTAACAACCGATCTTAAAAAATCTGTCATGTGCTTGAAGCTTATACATATTAAAAAAAACCATTGAATACATGATCAAAATCCTTTTTTAAACGAACGTTATGTACACAGCGACTCGAACTGCAGTAACATTGCCAGTCTACTGGCACTCCCGGAGGATCTGCAGTGACTTCCTGAACAGCTCCTGCTGGGACCTGGCGTGCTTTATCTCCAACTCCGCCAGGTCGATTAGGCTGCAATATAAATGAAAATAAATGTACAAAACAAAATACAACATCACAAGTTGTGTCAATATGTATTGTGTCTGTATGTGTCTGCGACAAGTTTCATCTATTTATATGTATTTGTGTGCACTTTTATCTATACTAATAATAAAAATTGGAGTGTCTATTTGTAATATTAAAATAACCGCATTTTACTACATCCATATGAATTTATATATACGGTACATATACCAAAATAACATTTTTTACCATTTTTGTCTGTCTGTCTGTTTGTTCTAGCTAATCTCTGAAACGGTTGGACCAATTTTGACGGGACTTTCACTGGCAGGTAGCTGATGTAATAAGGAGTAACTTAGGCTACTTTTATTTCTACTAAATATTTTTTTTGGTAAATTCCACGCGGGCGAAGTCGCGGGCACAGCTAGTAAGATATATTACAACGAAATTTACTCGATTGTAAGAGGGTATTTTTAGGCAGTTTGTTGTATTATTTAAAACAGAGAGTAATAATCGGAGTGTTGGTATCATGCAGAATTAATTACAACATATATAAATAAGCAATCCGCAAACCTAATAAATGTTTCATCATATAAAAATAGATTTTAATAAACTCTATTATTTCTAGCGTTACACAAAATGCAAATACAAAATCTAATTAGTTTCACACGTTTCTCAGTAGCAAACAAGACATAGCAAAGGCCTTTAAAACCACAGTCCTACTGAAGCTAGAGTATCATATATACTGCTATTATTAAGGATTGAACCAGATCTCCTGTTTCGTAAGCATGGTTACGCTCGACATCTTCCTCACTGAAATAACGTTGCTCGAAGTTACAATTACAATCGACAAGTCGTCAGGTTCCTGTCGGAGTTCCTCACCTCTTCCTGAAGGCGGCGACGCGCCGCGTGCGGAAGTCCAACAGCTCCTCGCGCGCGCGCGCCGACAGCTGCTCGAAGCGCGCGCACGCGTCCGACTGCGCCTGTTCCGCCTGCGCCGCAGAAACATGTGTTATTTACTATAACGTACAGCGTTACGACACAACGAATAACATTACTTTTATGTAATTATATGTATTTCAAGTATGTTCTAGTTCTTTTCGTTACGGCACTTTTAATTATCATGTACATATATAAAAGTATAGACAGCATCGTGACAGGGTTTGATGACGTCGACAAAGTGAAGTTGTTTAGAACATCATCGGTACCGTATTTCTATCAATGTCATTATATGTCGAACGATATAAAAAAAGCGAAAAATATTTTTCGCGTAATTCATTATATGTTGTACATTTCAAACGACTGCTTATTACAATTGACGCTCACCTGTATTGTGTTCCTAATAAAATACAAAATACAGCGCTCGTTATATCAGCTCGTTATATCTAGACGCTACAATAACCACTCCATCGGTACACGTTGATTGGTACCCGTGTCCCATGTTGACCATGTTTGTCGTTGATGATGACCCACAGTGAGCAGTGAGTGTTGTATGTCAGACATATCAACACTCAAGTTGTATATTTTTACTAACGTTAGCTAATATATATTATTATGAGTGTGACCTTTTTCTTTTGTAGGGTTAGTGAAATTTACTTTCCTCTAAAATTTGTGTAGTCATTATATGAAATCGGGTTCAATTTGCATAAGGTCATATTTTTTAGTATTTGCATAAGTTGTCATTACGTGTGTCTATATTGTACGTGGGAAAAATATATATGTATTCATATATAAAGAAGATTGATTAGTGATAAGCGTGCTTTACCTCTTGGACCTCCATCGGCTGTGCAAGCGTAAACACAGAAAGGTGAATTAATAATTATAACGAAGCTTTGTACTTGTAATATTTACACGTGTAAGTTCGTAAGTGATGTGAATTTTGTGAGATGAACGGAAACTTAATCTGGGTATGATATACCAATCGTCAGGCCAAACCCAGCTCGAAGGACCGAAAACAATTTTAGGTAATTTGAATAATAATTCAGTTCTCATTATTGGATAATCTACATTAATAACATAATAACTTACACACAAACAAATAATATCTGCATTTTGTTATTCATAAAATGGCGGAAGATATAATACCGTCAGTGTTTGCGATACACTTTATTGCAATGATAAGACTATAAATTTAATTAAATAAAATGTGTAAATGTTGTTTAAATGCAAGTTGTGAAATGTGAGACTGTGTACAAGAGTGAGTAGAATGTGTTAGTAAAAGAACTCAATCAAATATTACTTGTTTAAAGTGTCGTTTTACGTAATCAATGCATGTTACTCACGGCATGGACATCCTTGTTCTTGGCGCGAGCACGCTCAAGGTTTCTATTGGCGGCTTCGTATGCTGCTAAGCACCTGAAAATAAAACAAATTTGGTACGATGGTCAATGGCTCTCGATGCGACCCAAAGGGACTTAATTATAGCTGATTACATAAATAAATTGAAGTAATGTTCAGTTTACTTTTCGATTAATATTGCATTATTACTCAACAATCAATTTGTAATCTAATCAGTTTTAAAACTCCGAATAACTGCGTTGAATTACGCAAAAGTAAAAAAGTGTTCGTAATGACAGTAGCTACTTATATTCATTCGATATAAACTCACGGACAAAATTAGAGGAACGCAAAAAAAAGTGCGTGTAAAACAAAATATCATGGAAATTTGTGACATTTAAGTATAGTAATTTGTATTTTGCGTATTTTTCGTTATTTCAAAAATGCGAAAGTCGAAAAAACAAAGTCAAAGGATAAAAATTCACGAAATTCAGAAAAAGAGAAAAATTTACAGGAAAACATTTTTATACTTAACATTAATTTTTTTTATTCATATTAAGTTATCAATAAAATCTTGAGGGATGGCGGTCCATTCTTCTTGTAACGCGTTTTTGAGATCTCTCAAATTAGCGGGGACAGGAATTCTTTTCTTTATTTGTTGTCCAAGCTTGTCCCAGACATGCTGTATGGGGTTTAAGTCGGGTGAGCACGCTGGCCACCCCATAGTGTTGATTTCAAGGTCTCGAAGGTATTCAACAACCACGGCCGCAGTATGGGGTCGTGTATTATCATGCATAAAAACAAATCCGTCTCCTATGAAAGGGGCAAATGGCACTACAACTTGTTCCAAAATCTCAGTTACATATCGAACTGCTGTTAATGATCCATTTTCAATGACTTGCAGTTCCGACGTGCCCCCATACAAATACCTCCCCATACCATAACTGACCCTCCACCATATGCCTCTTTTCCAATGATGTTGCACTGAGCATAACGCTCTCCCGAGCGTCTCCACACTTTCACCCTTCCATCATCTGGTTTCAGGCAAAATCTGGATTCATCAGTGAATAGAACCTGACTCCAAGCTTCGTCATTCCAATTTTCGTGATTGCGAGCAAAATTAAGTCTAGCTACTCGATGGCATGTTGTAAGAAGGGGGCTCTGGCAGGCACATGTGATTTTATTCCGGCCGATTTCAGTGTTCTTCTCACAGTTTTTGTGCTTACTGTAACCCCTCGAACTTCTTGGAGCTCCGTTCTTACCTCAGAAGAAGTTAAAGTCCTGTTCCTGAGCACCCGGTTAACAAGGAAACGGTCATCTCTCGCCACAGTTTTCCGTTTACGACCCTGTCCTGCGAGTCTCGTATATCGTCCGGTCTGCCGATACCTCTTACCTCTTGACAACTCGGTGTACCACAGATTTGGATACTTGTAACGTTTGGGCCACATGTTTGTAGGTGTGCCCAGTTTCAATTAAAGTAACAGGCCTGGCAACTTGAGTGGCGTTTAGGTCTGGCATTTTCAGTTTATTAGCAGTAACAATTTACACTTTACACGATAAATAAGGAAGCCAAGGCAAAAATTTAAACAAAACCAAAATTTTCACTCAAATTCAAAAGTTGGCAAATTTTTTCGCAGTACGAAAGAACGTAATATTACGCAATAATGACAGAAAAACAAATGAAATTCGAAAAAAGAACATTTCAAAACTTTTTTATTTTCATAGAGTATATTAATGTATGTGGCCAGTACGCACGATAATTATAACACGAGATATTAAACCTTTTTTTTGCGTTCCTCTAATTTTGTCCACAAGTGTATATATATATGACGAATTAATAATTGTACACTTCAATGTTACATTGATTGGACGCTGGCGTTATTCAGGTCCTGTTCATACATATCACGGATCATCATAAATAAAATTATCCCACTGCTGGGCGTCTGTGTCCCCTCAGAACGATAGGAGATAATGTTATGGAGTCATGATACATATATATATAAATAGTAGCGTGTACATAATAATGCAATAGCCGTTCTAGTATTGAGTACGATTAGAGATATGCAGTTACCTGAGTCGCCTGACGAGCACAGCTTTAGCGGCGTGAGCGTCCCGCATGTAGTAGCGGAGCGTGTCGGCGAGCTTCAGGTCCTGGTCCGACGCCATGCGACCTTCGATCTTCTGCAATATTATTATATGGTTTAGTATCATCCAGGGATGTTATGGAGTTCCACTGGCCACTTCAGATTTTTAAATAAAATCTTATGTTACATAAAATAACTAACGTAAGCTATTTAAATTCACAAGTTATGTTTAAAAAGATGTAAGTGAAGAGAATAAGAACCAGAAGTACAATTTTATTCTAAATATTTTTTTTGTATCTACTTTTCATTTTAAGTCCGCACATGTAATGTACCTACTTAATATGTAAACATCGATTGATCTGACAGTGTTCCATTACCCGGCACTTGTCAAAGGTGTCTGCGGCTCGCGTGAGGAACCGCTCGGTGGGCGGCTGCTCGCGGCTCGCCAGCTGCGTGATGCACGACGACAGCTTGATGTGCGCGTCCGCCACCTCTGTAACGACACCACGTCACACCACGGGTCGTTCACTAGCGGTCGCCTTCTAAATTTCTTCCACGCCTATCAACCCATCGAGCCATGAGCGCTTGGTGACTAACACAGAACTGCCTGTGAAACTTTGCTATCCATTCAAATTTCTCTCAACCTTCCGACTGCGGTCTCTGTAGCTTAATCTTATCGATCAATCTCGATCGAGCGCGGCTAGGCAGGTCTCCTGCATGCACCTCTAATTTGTGAACGTTATGTTCGTATCGGAATTTAGCTATCATTTGCTTTGGTGAAGGACAACATTGTGAAGTAACCCGCATACTTGAGTTCTTCATAATGCTCTTAGAGTATGGACTATAGACTATGACCAGTCCAGTGAGAGAAGACCGGAGCTCCAGGTGATAGCTATAGATTGTGGTAACAATGATTTTTGTGTACCCGACTAACCCTTATGTTTGGAGGTCATCCGGTCGACCTTGGCGACGGCCTCCTTGAGATGCGAGTAGTACTCCTGCAGGAAGGCGGTCTCCTGCTCGAAGAAGTCGTTCACGTCGCGGACGGTGGCGCCGAGGTAGATTTCGTCCGTAGTTGTCGTCATTGAACGCACCTGCCGATTATATTGTCTGTTCGGTGTATGTTGAGGGTTTCTTATTGTAATGTTGGGTCAAGTACAATTTTACGTTGTGATTGTTTTAAGATCTGTCAATGTAATGTCTCTTTGTGAAATTGGGGCCTTAATACATGACGTCATGTCAAGTTACTATGAGAATTACATCAATGTATATCTGTATAGGAGCCAAGGAATGAGTGTAATTAAACAATGTCTAAGTTACATAGTGTTGTAATGCCCAGCCCCCAACATATCGGCGATGTAGGGTTTTGGCATGGGTCGAACGTTGGAAGTTTGAGAATTGGTCGGTAGAATCAATTTTATCATACTGACATATGAACAAATGAATTATTATATAAAACGAAAGAAGAACAAATACCTACTTTGATTTTTTTTTTATTACCAAAATTAGTAAAATGGCTTTTGTTTTCATCGGTAGAAAAAAATATAAGTGTGAGTTAAGTAAAAGAATTGAAGAAAGTTAGAAGGGCTTTAGCAAGGGGGAATAATACCTTATAATCATCTTCAAGCGACTCTTTGTCAAATCGTCAAAGTGTCATACTGATACATCTAACAGTTTTTACGTTATAAAATGCAAAGAAAAATCAGTTTCATAACATATACATTTGTATTATATTATAATACTGATTCTGATGAGGAAGATTTATAACAAAATCAAATTTTGATAAAAGCAACACTCACGAGCCCACCGATGAGATCCATCTTGCCCCGCGGCTTGGCGCACAGGTCCTGCTCGTACTCCAGGAACACGCGCAGGTGCGCGTCGTTGCGGAACACCGGGTGCGCTGCGAGCCGCTGCAGGAACACCTCGTGCATCGCCACCGTCTTTTTGAACGTTGCTAGGTACTCGCTGCAATAGACATGTCGGAGACACTCATCAATAACCATGACTAAACGGAACCCGGCACGTTACCCATGTCGATGGCAGCACCGGCGCTATGATTCAACACGGTTTGCTAAGAGAGATGTGCTACGGCAGGACGAACTTGTGTTTCAACCGTGCTGGAGTCTGGTGCCTTTCTGCTAAATACTGTCACACGTATTGTTAAAACAAGGAATCGTTGAGAGTTCGTTACTTTGCCCGAATTATCAATTATCACGCCCGCGAAAATGTCTGAACGTGAGTCAGCGAAGCTGTTCAACTGTGTCCATAAGATAACAATCATTTTTTTTAATGTAACATGAAAAATTATAAATCGGAGGTAAACCGTGTTTTACTATTGAGTCTTTCCAAATATACTCTGTGATATAAGTGTTAAGGGTAATAAAATTTAAGATCTGTGTTACTGGCTTAATTAATACAGTCCGTTAAACTTTATAACGGCTCACCGGTCTTTGAGTTGGATATGGGTAATATAGAAAATCACTGGAGCGTGACATTGACACAAATGCGCGTTTCAACTTACGTCATAGTTTAGGTAGGATTAATGAGATTGGTGGGAATTTTATTTATTTTCTATAATCTGTGCAATTTCTGAGGTTTTATGTTGGAATTATATCAAAAATTAAAAGTAAAGAAAGTCTGGAGAGTTGTGACTTGTGTACAGGTTTTAACTCACTCTTCTAACTCTTCCTTCATTTTCAGAAATTCTTCTCGAGTCAAAGCTCCCTCCCCCTCGCCCAAACGTTGCAGCTTCTCTCGAGAGGCGTCGAAGTCTGGTCGTGGAGGAGCTGGAGGAATCTGAGTAAAAGTGTGAGGGTAGATTACGTAACATTGTCTTTAGAAGAGATCGCATAGAGTGAAACGCGCTGATGTAGCAGAAAGGTGACGGTCAATTGGCATACTGCTTGAAAACGTTATTTTCTGTGTAACAATACTTAACACGAAAATAAAGGTTCTACAAGTGATATATTTTCAAATATATAAAATTATATTGGACTCCCAGGAAAACTGAATAATTAACTAATGTTTACTTTAATTAATTTTCAATTTGCTCTTCTAGTTAGTCCTTCAAGGTGCTGCAAATTATATTATCATAAATGGTTGGCTATTTTACCAACCATTAACAAACAGGTCCATTACAAAATATGTCATGTCATATGTTAACATTGCCAGAAAGTATTTAACGGCATCTATTACCACCTGCCAGACCAGAACTAAACTATATTCTTTTTTGTAATCTACATCAATCTACACCTTTCAACTCTCTTTATTTCATGCCTTAAGGAATAAATGTTTTATTCAACCAACTTGGATGTAAATTTATAAATAACGAGTTGCATACCTAAATCATGAGTAAAAAAAAAATATGCTACAAGTTAATACAAAATTATTCACACTAACAACTCTTAAGGATGGACCTTCATACACTTGCACATATTAAAGCAAACCCGATTAAACAATAACATGTATAGCTGTTCGGAGTGCTACGCAGCGGTTGTGGCAATGCAAATAATAGTCCGTTGAATTTACCTTCACCGTTTATTATTAGCTATTCAGAAATATACGCACGAAGAGACTGTACTCAAGACAAAGGAAAATTGAGCCTACTAAGATTACAGACACATAAGATAAATGAAATAACATAAAATACGATTTGTGATGCGCGTAAGCCAAAAACGTTGCGAGCGATCTATAAGTGTAGTCCAGCGCGCGGGCCGTGAGCCGACTGGTGACCGACGGCTGGTGTAGCCAGTCGTCGCCGTTATCGGGAGGCGGGGTCGCGGGGAGGTGCCTCGGCGTACGCGCATCGCTTGTACTTGTGATCGTAGAAACACATATATGAACAATTAGTATTTGTCCGCGCGTACATGTTGCGCCAAGTATTGACTATGTTTTGGAATTATGTTGTGTAGTATGCTACACATGTGTAAATTGTTACTTTCAATAATTATGTATTGATACTAAAGGGTTACTTTGGATGCAATTGCAATTTTTTTCATAGTCAAATGTTTCATGGAAAAATAAATGCAAAATAAACTTACAATATAGCCAGCATACTCCTCATTCTCCTCATAACGATCATGAAGCCACACAAACTCTTCGTGCTGTCTCACCACCAAGAACTCAGACTTTTGAAACTCAGGCAGGGTGGTCTTAGTGTGAACTGTGAACTTCACTTTTTCTTTTTCGCTTAAAGCATCTGATATATCCACCTATTGGAGAAACCCAGTAAATGTTATAGATTAGGTTTGTATCATATTACCACAATGAATGAACACTCTACAATTGTATTTTATTTATAAGAGGGATTGGTTTCATTAAGAACATGTATGATAAACAGTAACGATTAATATTGAAATCTTATCAATATTTTTGTGTTAGTCAAATTTCATTCGCTACTAAAAATACCACCAATTCACAATACCCACCAGTAGACTATTATCAGCAAGGGAGACATTCTCACTGGGCTTTTTCTTTTCTGTTTTAGGTTCTCCTCCTGCTTGAGAAGAAACTTGAGGAGCAGACAGGGGATCATGATTAGGTTCTTCTACACAGTCCTAGATCCGAACCAAAACAACAAACATTTAGTAAAAATGTAGTTATAAATTCTTTCGAAAACCAATCTTATTTCTTTTTGGTTATTTATTATTCATATAATCACTTTTACATAACAGTAATCAAGAAACGGGATGTTCCCAAACAACAATTGGACTTATTGGCTTTGTCATCTAAAGAAAATGAGAAAAGCATGGAATTAAAAAAAAAACGAATTAATAAGAATATATTTAACATACAACCTCTAAAGGCTGATAATGGGTTTAGTTGTTGTTAGTGCAGTGTATAATGTAATACTGAGCCAATCTAAATAGATCACTAGAAACTAAAATCTATTCTGGATTATTATACCACTCACTAAAATCTAATAAGATTGGTATACGACCACATCGTATAATAAAACTTTCAATTTTATCAACAAAACTGATTAGAACTTCCACGTCACATTTTTAGCGCAGAACTATAATAATTGCTCAAAGTAATTGAAATTTACAAATTGAAAGTAATTAAATTGAGTAATCTAACATAAATGACGTCTAATATAGCACACATAACGGAGATCTAACCACCGTGAAATTCTAAGAAAATGGTAATTAAATAAATAAACAAATAATATATATTGGCTACGCCCCCCCGTAACAATGGTAAACAATATCATTTAATATAAATTTTAAGGCCATCGTTTTAACTTACCATCATAATGGCAAAGGGATTATTGTAGCACCGTTAATGAGGAAAATAGTCTTATACAATCAATTAAAATTGATATTCAGACAGAATAACTTTTCACCTGCTTTCCGTTAAACAAAAAATGGTTGTCAAATTTTATTTGTCATGTGAAATATTGACAAGTTGTCAGTTGTCACCCACAGAATATATACACACACTGCCCTAGACTCTTATAAATTAGAGATAATATAGTCGTCCGATTTAAGAGGCCCGTTTTGACGTTTATCATCATAGCGACACTAATGATGTCTTAACAAATCGATACACCAACGAAATTGAGTTTAACTTTAAATCGATTTGAATTATGAGGCTTTGTGATCGTTACGATAATTAAATTCTAAAACCTAAAGGCCGTCACATTTAGGTATATACGAGGACATGAAAATTGTTGCAATATTTTTCCCACTTACTACTTACCATTACGTGACATGTCGACAAATTTAATGCATATTGCCAAATTAAAATTTTGCAGAAAAAGACTCATATTATTTATTAATTCTCTGAAGAAGATTCAAACTCATCTCTTGGGTTACCTTCACTGGTATATCGATCGATCCATGACGTAATTGATTTATTTTCAATTATTTTATCTGTGTTTACGTCTCTGGTAAAATCTTCATTTAGTTTTTTCTACTACACTCATCCAATTCTCCTTAGTGATTTTGTCACAAGCTTTTTTTGCAAGACCATTGCATTTATTATTTTTATTCTCCTTTTTTTTCATTATTTATTTTTATATATCAGGTAAAAATCGGTAGTGCAAAGTTACCATTACAGTAATTTATCGATTAGGATTGGTTCATAGATGGTTTTAAGCCATCACACCTCTATGAGTCCAGGTTTCCTAATGCAACATTGTAACGACGCTTCTACATTTGTTTGATTCTACACAAACTATGGCGTGAAGAGATTTTGACTAAAATAAAATGTTTCATACACATAATTTATATGATTCTTCACATATTTAGTTTTAATTCTTAGTCTGCCAGTATCCCACTATTTGTGTAAAGTAAATAATTATACGATTTAATTTAAAGGTCCAGTACAAGGTTAGTTTAAGTTGATGAATAATAACTGTGAAATCGGGCCAATTAATTTATGATTACTATAAACTGTGATTCATGTGCGACTACTTTTAATCAGAATAAAGTGCTTATTATTATTATTCATTTGGAACCCAGCTCAACAGTGGTATCCTCCCTTCCACCAAGAGACAGGAGATCTATATAGAGTGTATTATTCGGTAGGAGTATGAATATTCGGGTTATTTCAGATTCTGTGCTAGAAAGGCAGTGTTGTTGTATTGCTAGCATAGATTAACTTACATATAAGGAATAATGGTTGTAAATATTGCTGTAATTCTTATTCTATTACTATTATAATAACTCTATGATAAACACTGTACGCCAATTTTTTTTTGTCAATTTCCATGTAGGGAAATTCAGATGACTCTTTCTGTCTTATAGCAACTCTCTGTGACAGAGTGAAATATATCTATTATCTCTACTGTCCATTTTCTACGCACCTTCTCTTGTACTCGTAATTCTATGGCTGAAAATCAATAACTAGGACGCATGAAAATCAATGAAGCTGTTAAAACCCGAGCGCGAGTCGAATAATTCCGAACAGAACCGAAGTTTGAAGACAAGTAAAATTTATGAATGAACGAAATAAAGACCAATAAAGACAGAAGACGATAAGTTAAATTATGAATTCACACAAAATATTATGTTGTTTTTAATATAATTCAGTGAAAAATTTGTAATTAATATAGACATAATGGGTACCCAGAAGCCTGGAGAATGGGCGAATTCGTTAATAGCCAGATTCGAAGAGCAGGTATATCTTATATAGTTTTAGTATAAATTACGACCCATCTAACATTGTTGTTTATTTATTTTTGTGGGATTAGTTACCAATATTAACAATTTTCGCTTTAATTTCTAAGTAATCTTATCAAAATTTCGATTTACAGGCTGCAACTTGTTAAAAAGCTGTACGCCTACACGTAAATCAATATATTCCGGCGTATCAAAGTTATTGTATACATGCAAATTCTTTATGTCGGCAACTCATTTTGATAATAATAACTTTGATATTACTGGAATTTGCTAAAAGGTGATCTTTTATCAATGATGATATGGATTTTTTGTCCAGTCACAAAATAGAATAAAATGCTTCGTAGTGTCAGGACGTTACGTCCGAAGTTTCGCCCACGTACGACGTCTGGAAACTTTCATATTACATCGGCTTTTCTGTTCATTATAATTACAGTTCAATTAATCCATAATCCACATACCAATTAAATATCAGGAATTTTAGCTTTTGATATTCTTGCAGTAACTGAAATTGAATAGATGCAGATATTTTTGATCTAAAATAATTACAAATTCAATTGCTGGTCATTTATTGAATTCATCACCACCATCATTATCATTATCATCATTGTCATCACAATTGGGTTATTAACACTGCTGGATTTTTTTTGGAAGGATGAGCTAAATTTGTATATAGTAGTTGATACTAACCAGGTAACAGATGCTATAATTTATATTACTTATGAAAAAAATCCAACGACAATATTGCTTACAATTAATTAATTTAAATTAAGAGTCATATTTCATTTATATAAATTATAAGGTTCACTTTTAAGGAATATCATAGAGAACTTTTAGATAATCAAATTTCTTCATTATTTTTTTTTTCATAATTCATAACATATATTTGAGATATTCTAACTGAGGAAATTATAATTTGTGAAACAATTTAGAACACCTACTAGTTATTTACTTATATATAAAACACTAGCATGTTTCTGCATGTTTTCATTTTATAAAATAAATGTTATTTGAACCTTCAACATTAAAAAACTATTTCCTTGTTATTTTTCATTACTTTTGAGATTATCTTTCCCAAAAATATGTTATATTTAAAGAAAATATATACCTACTGTAGACATATGATAACATTATGTATAATGTAAATTATCTTAAAGTTGTAAACAAGAACATAGTCTAGCTGATGGTAATTAGTCACCATAATCATAGACATGTCCTACCCCGACATCAAAGTATAAGTATATGTTTGAATCACTTTTAACAATTTATTAGTTGATGGCAGAACAGAATGGGAAATGTTGGTCATGTTGCCTTTCTGGTAAGACAATGTAGGCAAAACTTTAATCTGTGCAACAAGCAAAGATTTACATGTCACTTTTTGTTTTGTAACAAAAAAAACGAATGTTTTTACAGCTTCCCTACAAAACTGGTGCCCAAAATCTTCACTCACGCATTAATGAGGAGCAATGCAAAGCATGTCTGGTGCAGATTAGCCGCCATCGCTTCTCATTGGTTATATCCGGCCTCACAAAAATCCTGCAGAGAGTGAACGAGCTGGTGAATTTCATTTTATACCTCTGACTCAGGCAATGAATGATAAGCTGTATACAAATTCATTTAGATTTACTGCAAATGTTTTTTCTTATTATAACATAAGTAACAAAAGCTAAAGATTGGTCCAATGTTTTATATGAGACAAGCTACATGTCAGAACTGTACAGAGGTTCTTCATTCATTCATATACTGTCAAGTTAAAATATGCCTGTCTGGTCTTACATTGTCTTATTTCTGTAAAAAACACTACCAGAATCTACATTATCTAAAGAACATTAGATAGAGCCTTTACAAATCAAAATTACATTTAGCTATTACAGGTAAGACCGAAAGCATTTTAGTTTCAATCAAAGCATGTTGTTATTGTAATACATACAATTTAAACAGTACTGTCAGCAATACCAGCAGTCGTTGACTACGTGCATCAACCGCCCTCAAACAGAGCTGGAGAAGGGTTATCACGACAGTCTGGTCATCGTGCTGGACACCCTGGAGATATGCCTCAGCTCGCAACCCAAAGACACTGCCAAGTATGACGAGGCGATGAATGTCAAGATTCTGTTACGGGAAGTCTGCCAGTTTATTGGTAAGAACACTTTCCAAAGTAATCTGGTACAATCTGTGATGTTTGTGCATGCAAATGATCTGCAGTTTGTGGTAGCTGCCAGTTATGTATTGTTATATTGTATGAACTTCAGTATGTAGTCAATGACTTACATAAGGATTTTATCCATGAGTCTGTAGTGTGTGTTGCTATATTGAGTTTTTAAATTTTACTAGTGTAGGGATCTGGGACCTTCTGTTTGTAAGTATTACGACCTACATGCATGTATGCATCCAACGCACTGGTTTGATTGGCCTGAAAACAATTTAACCTTAATATTAATGTTGGATTGAATTTGTTAAATGACATTTGTTCCAGACATGCGCAACGAAACCAACGTGAACAACGCGCTGCTCAGGCAGCTCGCCAGCAAGGTGCTGTTCGCGCTCAGTCTCAACTTCTTCAACGCCGTCTTCAACAGGATCAGTGCGCGCCTGCAGGTACACTGCCGTTCAATCACTACCTGCTTTTATGATGGTCAATTTTATAAAATCATTTGAATTGTATGCATAGAATGGAGTTTAATTAAGACAATAAGAATTTTTGTTTATATATTCAGAGTAATATATTGTTTCAGGAACTATCATCCAGCTCAGAGGAGAACCCCGATTATACGGACATAGAGTTGATACAACACGTCAATGTTGACATTTTGAGGCTTATAAGGCTCTTGCAAGGTTCGATTTTAGTTTGTTTGCATTTCATTGGAAATGCTACTTTACAAGGTAGCTTAAATATAAAATGTATACTAGCACTAAAGTATCTTACGAATGTACACGTTATTGTGTTCAGGAAAATCTAATGTATGCTTGATTTTTTTTTACATAGAATAAGTTAGTACTTGACAACAATCCCACCTGATGGGAAGTGGTGATTTGATTTGATTCCAGAATCCATACAGAAATTTAAGTTGTTGAGGAAGTCAGCACACATAGTACTTGTTACATCACTTGAAAAAGCTATTTGGAACTGGATGGACACCTACCCCCAAGTAAGTACGTGACGGTAAATTTAGATCTGCCTCCTGGCTAGAAGATAACGCATGAGGTGATCATTTCGTTCTCCGATATTTCCAAGTTCGGTACTTAAACGAAATCTATGAAAAAAAAAATAGGAACCTATGCGCGTGGAAGTGAAGTTCTGTAAAAAAATGTGTTTTGTAAAGTGGTTATAATGATTTTAAATATTGTGTACAGTTTTTAACTTCTAGTATTCTTTTATAATATTTACTGGAGATGATGTTGTGTCCAGGAGTTCGCGGAGGTCCAATGCCGGCCCAACGACGAGCTCAGCAAGTGCTGCGACACGCTGTTCGACATGCTACAGGACAGCTTCTCCGACAACAAGAAGTCCAGGGTCGCCATGTGGCCGCTGCAGATCATGCTGCTCATTTTGAACCCTGTGAGTGTGACAGTGGATACATTTTTTAAGGTTTCCCTTCTTTAAGTTCAGTTTCACCCACGAAGCCCCCACACTCAGGCTGGCCACTAATCGCTACACCCACCCATTGTATAGGATGCGTTCAGTCTTAATGCTCTAATAGAAATATTGATTTTCTCATTTTGTTCACAGATTAGTTACATGTAAAGATCTTTGAAACGGTTAGCATTATTTTTTTTAATCCACCGTCGTTTTCGTTGCAGAAAGTTCTAGAAGAGATAGTGAACGCTGACAGTGGCGCACCCTGTAGCCCGAGACACACGAAAAAGAAAATGTTCATAGATTCTGTTAAACGGGGACTGAGTAAGTAATTAGTGTAGTAAAATTCCTAGTAACTCTGAATACATAATTTTTAAAAAGAATAAAATCATTGCATTCTTGACTTTGGATACTGGATTTTTTGTCTGTGTGTGCTTAAGAGAAAAACAGAAGTTTCCTAACGATAGTAAAATTAAAATTATAGCGTTTATAGGAGTATTGACAAATACCTATGTATATAAAATGAATAACTTTAAGTCTTAGAAAATTCGTGCCCATACATAGTGAGATGAAAAGGGTGAGATGAAAATATATGAGAAGGAGACCAATAGTGCATTTATATTGACATCTGTCACAAGTGATAGCAGTGCCAATACTAAAATAGAGTAACGCCGTGCCGTAGTAAACTGTATACAGAAATTGTCTCAAAAAATATCACACACAATTTGTATAGGTTATGACATTGAAACGTACATCTTAGTTTTATGATTTGGTTCGCAGACCGGACGTAACCGTGACGCGGTAGCTGTGACGCATCCACTTTTGTTTGTAGTTGCGTCAAATAACCACCATGCGAATTCCTCGTCGCTCAGGTCCCCAGAACAACTCGAAACAGATGACGGAGGCGGCGGCCGTGAGCTGCGTGAAGCTGTGCAAAGCTTCGACGTACATCAACATCGCCGACTCGGGGAACGTCACCTTCACGCTAGTGAAGGCCACGATCAACGACCTCAAGGTTACTACTATCCTTTAGGGATGTTATTGATATGAAATATCGGATCTAGATACGGATGTACGAATAATTAGCAACCGGTTTCCGTTACGGTTACGGATATGAAATTGTTTCGGATTATCCCATTGTTGCCGGATAATTTTAAATATAATGCATTAACAAGGTTACAACACTGACTTTAAAAATTAAATAATAAAAACTGGGAACGACGCAACTAATGTAGCGGCTCGGCGGGTGACAATCTGTCGTAACGTGTTCATTCATTTCATTTAGACTGCTGCTATACGAAATTATCCGGAACTTATTTATCGGATTCGGTTACGGTTGCGGATATATTTTTATTGCGAATATCCGATAGTTTTAGGTTACGGTTGCGGAGTCCCATTACATCTATGCTTTCCTCACATAACCAAGAATGTCTTCGATAGCACATAAGATCATCTATAAATAGTTATTTATGGTAGACAAGAAGCTGATGGCGGGCCAGGATCGCGCACAATCTGTACTAGTAAAACTGGTTTCAGGACTATTGAACAGGTCCTCTTCAATATTTATTTATGCGGCAATAAACTAAAGAAAAATAGTCACACACAGTCACTATTGGGGCGAGTGACTTTCGATTTCATGCATAAGGAACAAGGTTGAGAATGCTCTGACATGAAATTGGTTACACCTTAGTGTGTTGCCCCGTCGCATGTAGTTTTGGTCGGTACAAACGTCTCTCGCTCGGTCGGTCCAGTCGCTGCTGTTCAACCCGGCCAAGTCGCACATCCGCAGCGGCGTGATCTCCAGCTACCCGGAGCTGGAGCTGATGACGGACTGCCTGGTGGCGCTGTTTCGCATCACGCCGCACACCAACGACGCGCTCAAAGTGTGCCTCTCGCTGCACACGCACATCTCCTATCACTACGTCATCGTCAACTCGCTGCTCAGGTAATGAATACAAATTATTAGTGTAGTTGATAGTATCAGGCGTTATTTTGTGGAAATTCATTGTTATTAAATTAATATTAATTTATTTTGCAACAATCCGCAAACATTGTACGATGATATATATTTCTATATCAACACATGTTTCACCCGCAAAGCTTTGCTGTTAATACTCGTAGAGTCTACTACCCCGATGATGCTCCGTTTCGGAGCGAAACACGTGTTGGTGTAGAAATATATATCATCATACATTGTTTGCGGATTGTTGCAAACTAAATTAATACTAATTTAATTATTAGTGTGATTTGAAACATTTTTTCGAAGTACGTAGCTACAAACTTTATAAGTATAAAGTGAGTTTTAATCCGTGCGGAACTGGTTGGGGGACTGTTATTTTCAAGCATCCTTGTCATTGTATATTCATCTATACCACGGATTCCCAAAGTGGTCAATATCGACCCTTTGGCGTCGAAATCGGTTTCTCAGGGATCGACATAAACGAAAACTGATTTTGAGACTGAACTTGAACTTTGAACTGAGGTATCACTTCATTTTAGAAAAGGAATCTCTTGCCTCAAATAGTTTGGGAATCTCTAATCTGTACCATAATAACCTTTCCCTGCAAACTTTGCTTTAACGCGTTGCATGTAAGTTCCAATAGGTAACTCACGTACCAACTTTGGAATGTTACGAACGTGGAAAACGTAAAAACGAGCTCCAACCCCCATAAAGGACGCTGAACTTTTTGAAGGCGATATGAAGACGTAAACAAATTATCATTTAGTTAGGTAAACAGAGCAGAGTAACGTTTCCACAAGAATTCACCGAAAAATAATTACAATCGAAACGTGGAATAGTAGCGGACAGTCACTAGACTCGAGCATGGTTGAAACACAGGTGAGACCTGCCATAGCATCTCTCCCTGACTGGGTTCCGTTGTAGCACGAGTGGCCGAGTGTTGAGACAAAGCGACGGTACTGCCAACACTTAGGTCACGTGACACGTTCCGTTTACCAACGGTATTCATTCGAGTCCGACATATATAATATTATCCAAAACACATACACAACTATTCATCAATTGTACATCTTATTGTATAGAGTATTGCCTCCGACATTTTTGTTTTGCCTTGAACGGTGTTAGGTTTCATCTTCACACACGTCACCGTACTGGGCTTTATACTTCACTATAGCTTCTAATAAAATTGAATTATCATTATTATTGTCTTTATCAGTAGCTGGAATGGAATGCCGTGAATTAATAAAATTTTAATTATAAACAACACACTTTGTAACATTCAAAAAATAAAATACAACATACTGAATACTTTTTCCTCTCACCCGGTCACAGACGCATAGATAGTGTCTAGGATGCAATGTGATTGTTCTGTTTGCGTGCGGCAGGATAATAAAACAGCCGCGGCTGCCGTGGTGGCCGCAGATCGAGCTGCTGTACCCGCGGGCGGCCGAGCTGCGCGCCATGTTCACCGACACGCTCAACAAGGCCACGCAGGTACCTCCCCACACTACACTATACTACACTACACTACGATACACTCCCGGGGAGTATATTTACACCGTTAGTTTATTCATCAGTACACCATGATGCCATGTTATTGCTTTACATCACTTACAATTATTATATTTGTATGTCATATTATAACAAAGCTACATGCACACGAATTCCATATAAATCTGGTGGAAGGCAAAGTTGGTATTGATAACTAAATACGAGGTTTAAAAAGATATTGACTAGCCTATACTAGTTTTTATTTTATTATATGGTTCCAAGTGTAGCAACAGTGACAGCCTAGTTGTTTGAACGCCGACCGTCGTCCACCCGGCACGGGAGCTTCGTGGTCTACCTCTCATTTTCAAATTATGTGCTTGCTACAAATTAAATCACTTGCTTCAGTGAAGCAAAATATACTGGGGAAACCTGCACACCTGAGAGTTCTCCATATGATTGTCAAAGGTGTGTGAAGCCAGCCAACGCTCACTTGGCCGACGTGGCGGACCATGACCTTACGCCCTCCCGTGAGAGGAAACACGGTAAACAGCAAACTGTAAACACACA
Organism: Megathymus violae; assembly: GCA_003671415.1. Lineage (NCBI taxonomy): Eukaryota > Metazoa > Arthropoda > Insecta > Lepidoptera > Hesperiidae > Megathymus > Megathymus violae. The sequence goes on from PDGT01000002.1 coordinate 1,032,805, forward strand.
GTAAACTGTATTCTTCTCTATCTGTTACCAGGGCTACATAGTCCACACGCCACTCAGAATGATCTCGCTGTCGCTGAAATCCAAGGAAGTACAAACGAAGTTCAACAAAACAGAGGAGATGCTCGCGTACAGAAACCTGCTGCTGCTTCTGGTCAAGTTGATCCACGCTGACCCCATGTTGATGTTAAGCGTGAGTAGTGATGAGGACATCAATATATAATAACGGCATTGCCTTCTCATCTAATACCATAGGGTATTGTACACATTAAACACTATTTTTTGCACAGAGTAATTACTGCAACTCACAAAATATGAAAAAAGATTATTGTCTATATTTCATGTGTAAGTTCATGTTACGGTTAATCAATCACAGAGTAGTAAACTGTGAGCAGTAATAATAAATAAACTGTGAGCAGTAATAATAAAGATAAACTGCTATATGTGCAGTCTATAGAGCACAGCACAGATCTGGTTCGTAATACAGTATCAAAAATTAAAATGGGAAAGCTGCGACGTACATATTATATAGTTACGTTAGGAGATGTATGAAAGAAGAATGACAAGAGACAAATGGATCTAATGAAACTAAATTAACTACGTCAACAGTAATAAAGAGTACCCACAAACGATGAGCGCGCACGAATTGAGTTATGTATTAATGTTATATAAACATTGCCTTATGCTGCCAGAACCCGGGTCGCTCGGGCGTGGAGATCCAGTCGTCGACGACGGAGCTGATGAACGGGCTGGTGTCGCTGGTGCACCACACGGGCATGGGCGAGATATCGCAGGAGGCGATGGACGCGCTTCTGGCGCTCCACCGCCCGGATAGGGTGCGCATGTGGAACCCGGAGGCGCCGCTGAACACCTTCTGGGATATTAGGTGAGGTTCCGAGGTCAAGTTACGCAAACGAATATTGTATCATAGTTTACGATAAGCTGGTTTGTCTCAATCGGAAGCCTTAGGTCAGCGTAATTACAGACAATCGTATTCGTGACTGTTTACAGCCATGTCACCCTTTTGTGAGTGTACGCGGCTCAATCCATAGGGTCACGCCATTTTGAATATACTTGGAAGTTTCTAAGCCATCATTCAGATTTTCCAGCTTTGCGCGCTAATAATAATTACTTGAAAATGTAACCTCAACTTTTTGCAACATTTTGTGAAGTTGGGGAGCCATCAATGGGAGGATTGTTTCCTTCGAAGCCAGGAATATTGGTACTAAAGTCCCTTTAAGAGCGGCAATGACCTCTTATCATCAAACAGCATGTTTGCTCATAAGTCTTCTATCAAAATTGTCATGAAAGTAATCTGCACTGGAGCAGCACATTAGGCTATAGTGATATATGTATATAAGCAGATAGTTACTATAGTATGAAGTGACCGGTGGCTAGTTCGCGAGGTGTCTTGGGAACGAACCTGTTGACATGAGACAGGTACACGATAACTGCACTGGACCGTTGGTAACGCACCGCTGTGGTCGGTGTCTAGTTCTCAGGTGCTGTACAACATCAGCCAGAAGCTGATCCAGCGGCAGATCGGCAACTACCGCGAGGTGCTGCGCTGGCTGCGCGACGTGCTCACGTGCCGCAACGAGTTCCTCGCCAAGCACAAGGACTACGCCAACGTCGGCTGCCACGTGCCGATATGTAAACAGGCGCACATCAAGCTGGAGGTACAACATTGGGACGACCGCCGTACATCTTGATTAGGTCGTGGAACAAATCTAGTGTTTTGGTTCGATCAGTGTCGGGTCCAGAGACACAAATGACACTTTCGATATAAGTCCCGCATTCTTACAGCGAAGACACCGATCTCGCAGTCATGTCTCATATTCTCACAAAAGGACAGATGTGGCCTTTTGAACTTCATATCTTTCATCCCGTTTTAGAGAACATTATCTTTTCAATATTTAATCTAGCCTAGTCCTTAATACCTTGCTCAGTGATAAAATAAAGTGCTTTATCGATTTTTGTAAGGAATATTAATGATTTTGTACACCCTTCCTTCTTACTTCTTGCCCACGCGTGGCTGACTCTCGGTGGCAGTGACACTCCTAGCGTTACAGATGTATGAAGTGTCGAGGTGATGCTATCTTATCGCCGGCGATCGCCGCAGGTGGTGTTCCTGATGTGCCTGTGGTCGATCGACACGGACGTGGTGCTGGTGGCCATGTCGTGTTTCGCGCTGCTCTGCCAGGAGGCGGACGTGCGCTGCGGGCCCGACGAGATCTCCGTGCAGTGCCTGCTGCCCAACTACGCCGTGTTCCAGGAGATCGCGCACACCTCCACCGTACTCACCACCGGTGAGTGCCGTCTGCTGAGACCCGCCGTCACCATGAACGCCGTGATAAACATATGATATGATACACTGAACACTGAAAGTTATTATAATTTTGCCTTATTGGATCTGCTCCGATTTTGGAGTTGGGACTTATGGGAATATTGTTGTCAAAAATTGTGGGCGCGGTAATGTATTACATTTTTGATGAGCGTATTGGTATTAACTCATCGATAATCTTTCCTAACAAGAAGGTGTTTAAATCCCGAAAACAGGGGAAATTTGTTGGAATTAATTCTGGCGTGGGCGATGCAGAGTATCGGCCGTCGTTGTGCAGTACGCGAACTTGTCTGTCTGAAGGAGCAGTGGGCAATTGACGAATTTTTCCATTGTTGTTTGTAATTGTTGACAATACAATTAAATAACGATTGCTCGGCCTTATTTCCTGAACCTATATATGTATATCTTTAGTAGACGATAGCTCTACCATTATCAAACACTTACTAGTGCTATTTTCTCAATTTTCGCTTGGACCAAGTTTCAGCCAACGTTCCAGGTTCGACCATTGTCATCGCTTCTGATCAAAGTACACAATCACATATTTTACAATCATGATCGTGCTACGGGATCCGTGGTTACGATTCAGGACCCCTCAATATTGTGTTGGTTTATCGTCAGGTAGGATTGTAGTCAAAGATCGATTTATAATAAGTAAAAAAAAAATATAACGAACACAACGCATCCACGCCGGTGGCCTTCACTACATTCACGCTGTACACACGTTTCGTTTTTACTCAATTTGACTTTAATAAAGTTAAGGTTTAGTAGAAAAAAAGTACAGCCCGTCTTCATAATTGTGTGTTCAAACAATTGTGTTGCCATATTTATTGTGTTTGTTACAAGCAGCTAGTCAGGATATGGGCAGAGGCTGCTACTACAAAAATATTCACAGTAAGTAAATATTCGGACATCTTAGGACTTTTTTTCTATACGTAGCAGTTCATGATGTGTACGAAGCATGCCATTCGTTCATACTCGGCCATATAAAATCAAGTAATGTAAAGAAAAAAGTTGTGCAAATCGGGTTCTGTAGCTTTTAAATTTAATAAAATACCCAATAAGTCACACATGTGCGGTTTGTACTGAGTGAGACGCTGCTTCTGGATTGTGCTATACATGCAACGTGATCGAACAGGTTCGGCAGCTTTACAGAAGCGCATAATGGCGTTGTTGAGGAAGATCGAGCACTGCGTCAACGGCGTGCAGCCCGTCTGGGAGGAGACGTTCCGATGTTGGTAAGTACTCGTGGACTCGTCCAGGCCGAGTGTCACTACGATGAATGGTACGAGTTTGTAAAGTTTGAAATTTTTAAGAGTTGCTGTAATTTTGTGTACGTAAACCATTATTATTATTAATATTAATTCCTTTTAAAATCATGAGTTATAACTCACTTCTAAAAGTATGCATTACATCTATGAGTTGGAGCTATATGTCACAAATTAGAATCAGAATTTAATCATCCTCAGTGTATAGGACGGCATCCTAATGACGTCACGCGTTTCCAGGGACTCGTTGTGCAAACTTCTACAGAAGTACCCCAAAGGCGTCGGGGCCCCCGAGGATCCTTCGGAGCCACTGCACCGCGCGGCCGCCAAGCGGCGGGTGGCCCAGCATCCGGCGTCCGAACATGACCTGGAGGTAAAATCACTGAACGTCAAACTAATAATTTGTAGTGCGGGTGTCACTTTATATATTTACTAATTTCAGTAAAGTGTTTCAATACCACCGTACCTCCTTTTTATTGATATACGGAAACACGGGCACGTATGATTGTACCTTACACGATCACGGATACTATATACTTCAAATGTAACCAATACTGGTGGAGGTGGTGTGGGGGGGAGGCATTGGCATGTAATCCATGCACAAAGTGGTATTTGCATGATATCGGAATAATTCACATATACATACGTTCGTCGTCAGATGCAAGTGCAGGAGTGGGCGAACATCACGTCGTTCCTGTGCGCGCTGGGCGGGGTGTGCCTGCAGCGGAAACCGGTGTCGGCCTGGGCGACCGCTCACGGTGAGTCGGTCGCTCTCGACGCACACGTGTAATAGTAGTTAAGTTGTGAGGACCGAGGACGATATTATGACTTGAAATACATACTGTTTGTGCAATCCATTCGTCTTGATTTATTTTTATGTATTTGTTATAGATGCAAGAAAGTATGCTGTACTGAACAGTTCGCAAGAGGTCCAGTATTGTCCGGTAACACAGTAAGTGATATTTATTATAGAAACAGTAATAGTGGCTTAATTGTTACCTTATCCCTGTATTACTTCACTTATTTCTCTACATATATTATTGCGTACATATATTCAATAATAGACAGGATCTCACCTAATGGTAAGTGGTGATGAAGTCTTAGATCTTGAACCCAATAAAACCTATTCAATCACCTTTTGAAGACTACCACATCAGAAGTAGAACATGACGTGGGCCATAAACAACGACGCGGGCAAGCTACTCCTGTCCTCTATACTGCACATAAGGAACGAGGACGCAAACCGCTTCGTCTGTACGGGCGGGTGTTGATGACGTAAGGATGGATGCTCGCCGTACGTCAGGTGTACTCTGCACCTAGGCTCAAGGCTTTGCAGATATCCTTAAAATATACTCGTATCGCAATTGAAGCGACATAAAAACCTTCTGTGAACCACGACGAGTTTCTATTGGTGATCAAATATATGTTAAATCCTTACGATTCAAACGTGGCCTATAATAATCAGTAATTGATTGCTGTGAAATCTCGCGTCCTATAACATTTCTCCTATAGCGTATAGTCCTATAACGCGTTGTATTAATAACAGTCGATGTAGATTGTCACTGTAATGAACTCAATAGACCATGGAACTTACTGTTCGTGATGATAATTTGCGCAACGGGCTTAAATAGCACGTGGGAATCGTGATAGATAGCTTTAATAATAAGCTTTAATAATATAGCTTTAATAATAATCTCTAGATGTTAATGTAGTAAAGAGTTCACAATTAAAAACATATTATTGATGTAGGGATATTAAACGACAACTGATTGACCAGAAAAATATTGTCTCCCCTAGATTCATAGGTCAACTCCTGCGCCTCCTGCTGTGCACCAATGAGCGTTTCGGCGCCGTGATCCAAAGGCACGTCAAGCAGTTGGTAGGCAACGAGATGTCGCCGGCGCTCTATCCCATCCTTTTCGACCAGATCAAGGCCATCGTGGACAAGTTCTTTGATCAGCATCAGCAGGTGAGGTTCAGCTGCTCATAAATAAAATGAAAGCTTTTGTTAGTGTCTTAAGGAAAGGATAAAATGAAGCTAGCGAACTGAGACAAACCGCCCGTCTGATGTGTACGCGCGAACAGCCTTTGTTGAAATTTATGTAATCGACGTCATAACTTCCTCACGTAATTTTCTCGGCACCAGGTGGTGTTAACAGACATCAACACCCAGTTCGTGGAGCACACCATCTTCATAATGAAGAGTATTCTCGACAACAAGAAGAGCGGGCAGCCGTCGGAGCATCTCAGCACCACGTCCATCGAGGGACTGATGCTGGCCATTGTCAGGTAAATTATTGTTTTTTTTTTTGCACCGTGCATTGTATTCGACACCTGGAACACCAGAATGAAAGATTCAATATCTAATGTATGACGTATGATTATAAACTATCCAATAAGTCTATATAGAGAGTAAGTCAATGAACGTGTATTGGCCCCGGAAATTTAACCAAATGTATTCAATTCAAGTCCACATGGCGAGTGTTGCATTTTGCAAGAGCGCTAGAGTAAATATAATTATGATGATTTACATTTTGCATGCCAAATGATTAATGGCCCTGCATGTCTCATGTGAAACAGGTACGTTCGCCACTTGGACATGACGGTGCTGTCGATTCACATCAAGACCAAGCTGTGCCAGGTCGTGGAAGCGATGATGAGGCGTAGGGATGACTTGGCGTTCAGACAGGTAACAAGCAGATTGTGCGATGGACCGAGTTCTCATATTTGTAATTGGTTGTCAATTAGCTGCATTGGTAGTTTTTTTATGGAATACTTTCAAGTTCTTATCTTGTTATAAAATACATTTGACTGCAATCTCCCCTTATATTTAAAACCAATGTAGTAGACGGTGAAGTGGGTTAACTTAGTATTAATAGTTTATTCACCACTTGATAATAACATTCTAGAATCGTTCATATCATAGAAGAAATAAAAAAAATGCACATAATTTTATGCTTGTTTCGAAAAACAAATAGACTATTTATACCAAAATTAATGCAATGTTGTTGTTTTTAGGAAATGAAGTTCAGAAACAAAATGGTGGAATATGTAACAGACTGGGTGTTGGGAACGAGCCATCAGATCGCTCCGCCGTTGAGAGGCGATGCTTCTTCTATAACGAGGTTATATTTTAATTGTTTTATATTCTCAAAAGTAGCCTAAGGTCCGATAACATCAGACGAGAAAGACATCGTGTTATCATATAGTCATTAGACGTGATCTGTGGCACAGGGAGCTGGACCAGGCGTGCATGGAAGCGGTGGCGGCGCTGCTGAAGGGCTTGCCGCTACAGCCCGAGGAGTCCGATCGTGGGGACCTAATGGAGGCCAAGAGCCAGCTGTTCCTAAAGTGAGTCCACTTCGTGCGTTCGGGACCATTGTAGCCACTGGTAGTTCTGTAGTAGTTTTACCATTTGACTCAAGATCACCGGTTAAATTATGCAAAAATATTCGTTAGTTAGACATAACTACAGAATGTAATTAGAGTATTTTTAACGGACTTCAAAAAAAGGAGGTTTTTAATTCGTTTGTCACCTCACAGCTCCGTCAGTCGTCGGCAGCTACGTCAGTGTTGGTAACGAGTTAGGCAAATGGATGAGCGTTTCAAGTGTTGAGGCAAGCGTTGAAGTGATAATTGTAATTCATGAACCTCAGCAATTTACCTCAAATTCAACTAGTCCCAAATACGTCTGCAACTGCTAATGACAGACAAAATGCAACAGTTGTGTGCAACTGAGGCTTTCCTTTGTTGTTTAAAACACAAAATTGCTTGAAGCAACTAGCTTCAAGGCCGAATTATCAAGTGCGGTGGTGATCGCGCCTCAGTCTGTATGGTCTATTGAATTAATGAAATAAAACTCCTTTTTACCATATTCAACTCTGCTTCGTCGCTTAAGACCGCAGAATTGATTCAATTTATTGAACAATATATTCTTCTTAAAGGTACTTTAGTTTGTTCATGAACCTTCTCAACGACTGCAACGAGGTAGAGGCCGCTGAAGGTCACGGCCGGCTGCAAGCGCTGCGGAAGGCCACCATCCAAGCCATGTCGAATCTGCTCAGCGCTAACATCGACTCGGGACTCATGCATAGCATCGGTGAGTATTGATACAAATATTATTTAACTAACACATTAGCATCAACGTTTACCAGTAAATCAAAAGTCGCAATTGTTTTAAATGAGCCACCCTGAATGAGCCATCCTCACAGCGGTGAGCAAGCGAGCGAGCGGTCACGAACAGCGGCTCGTTAATATGAAAGTTGTGTGTCAATTGTTATGGGTAAAATTCAAATTCAAATTCAAAATCATTTAATCATATAGGTATTTAGTAAATACACTTATGAACGTCATTTTTTGCTTCTACCACCGTTTCGAAAAGGTGCTTTAACAATGAGGAGAAGAAGCGGCGAAAGAAACTCCTCAGCACATCTTTTAAACAACATATGGTAATTACAAAAGTTTAAAGTTTAAACCTGTGCGGAACTGGTTTCGACACTGATTTTGTCCAGGCATCCTTGTCATTCATGTACTCATTTATACTATAATATCCCTTGCCTATAAGTCGTGTTTTAATGCGACGCTTAAAAGTTCCAATGGGCAACTCGCGTAACAACTTAGGAATTAGAAAAAAACAAAAGTTATGTGTAAAAAAGACCTACTTGTAGTGAAACATAAAATATATTTGATATCCATAATGAATAAATAAATCTGTTGTTTAATTTTAATACAATAGCACAGATTAACATATCGGTGAAAGAAATCAAATATTGTTATGTCAACGGGCAAATCGGAGGTATTCGATGTTTTTGCTTTATACAGAACCGTCCGGTGGTTGAGGCGCTGTAGTCGCAGAAACTGATGTTGGTAGTGTAGGAATTGGGGTTGTCTAACGATAGGTATATAAGAGTTGTGTCTCACAGATCTAGGCTACCATCGAGATCTGCAGACGCGGGCGGCGTTCATGGAGGTCCTGACCAAGATCCTACAGCAGGGCACCGAGTTCGACACGCTGGCCGAGACCGTGCTGGCCGACCGATTCGAGCAGCTCGTGCAGCTTGTCACCATGATCTCCGACAAGGTAGGTGACAGGGTCACGATACTTGCTAAATCTGCTGTGACGTAAGCTGATTTAGACAACCGCTACCGCATGCGCACGGGTTAAAACTTTAATTATCATTATATTGATTTAAAGGATGATAATACCCTTCATGCAAAACAAAGTATGCTTTATTAAAACTGAACCTGTATTACTAATCAGACCCGCGTGACTGATGTGACGACTTACGCATCGACCTGAGTTGTATAGTAATTTTTGTGTAAAATACGACTACCCGTACTACTTATTTAATAACAACTTTCCTTCACTTTGCTTTACGTAGGTCGTCCAAAAATACCGCTATAGTAGCGACAGGGTCGCTTATTGTTCTATTCGTCTCATACGGTACCGTGGTGACGGTTGCAGGGCGAGCTGCCAATAGCGATGGCGCTGGCGAACGTGGTGAGCACGTCGCAGATGGACGAGCTGGCGCGCGTACTCGTCACGCTGTTCGACGCCAAGCACCTGCTGGCGCCACTGCTCTGGAACATCTTCTACAGGGAGGTGGAGGTAAGTTGTCTTCATTCAATAGCAGAGTTCGTGAAGTGAACTCGCCTTGTGGAGGTTATGGTGAAATTCTAAACATGTATAACATGTTCTAAATAGCTTTCATTAAGCCTTCAGAATTTGACCTTGTTACCACAAGCTTTTTGCTACTGCTTTCTATATGGGTTTCATTTGCAATCATTAGATTACTTATGATATCTTACGACGGGTTCCAATCTATCTTTTACTGCTAATGAGTGTGTGAGAGTTTTAATATTTGATAACAGATTTAGAAGTTAACATTTTCACAATATTATATATGTGTTAGAAACTGTACTTTCTATATATATCATAAATGTCCTATAAATAACTAAAAATATGTATATATACGACCATGTTTCTTACCAGGTGTCAGACTGCATGCAGACACTGTTCCGTGGCAATTCACTGGGGAGCAAGATAATGGCGTACTGCTTCAAGATATACGGGTGCTCGTACCTGCAGGGGCTGCTAGAGCCGCTCATTAGCGCATTGTTGGAGCAGGCGCAGGAAGCGCCGGAGCTCAGCTTCGAAGTGGATCCCGCCAGGTGATACCTCAACAGATATCTACCATCATAGTTAAATGTAAAGTAATCAATCAAAGGAGTGCCGGATTTAATTCCCGACTTGGACCGACATTTGTGTAATAGATAAATGTTTGTTCATGGGTTATTGATGTTTGTGGTGTTTTACATATATTACATATGAATTACATATATAAATTTGTTTCAGACTCGACCCCAGCCAAGATTTAGAAGTGAACCGTGCTAATTTGATAGAACTAACCACAGAAGTGTTCGACCGGATCGTCAATTCAGCGGACACGTTCCCTCCGCAACTGCGTAGCATGTGCCACTGTCTCTACCAGGTATAAAATGGGTCACAAATAATGCGCAATAACATATAGGAGGGCCCACCTTGAGACTTAAAGTATAGGCAAACATCTTTGAAGGAGAATATTTTATTATTATTGTTATAATTTACTGTCTGATTGTTAGATTGATGTTTCTCCTCTCCTTGAGGGTTAAAGTATCATTTTTGCCCCTCCATTACACTACCACATTGGCTAAATTCGGATTGGCAAAATTCATATATTTTTTGAACACCATGCAGAACTTTTAGGTAGGTTTTTTAATGCAGCTGATTACGGGCCCTCCGTGCCAGAGACTAAAGTGGGCCATTCAATACACTGGGCTACCAATCTCTTTTTATTATGTACTCCAATTAGAAACTAAAATCTGCATTGTTGTCTAGCTCAATAAATTGTCTAGACCTCTGGTTCTAGATAATCTAGGCTATAAATAATTAGGCAATGAAGTTTCATTTCTATAAAATGTGATCCTTAATATTTTGTCTTAAACTATTTGCATTTTCAGGTCCTGAGCAAAAGATTTGCGCAGTTCCCTCAGACGAGTGTGGGAGCAGTCGGGACTGTTCTATTTCTGAGATTCATCAATCCTGCTATAGGTAGTTTTGTACATACATGTTAGAATTATTGTTACTCATTGTAAAAAGCTAAAACATGTGTGATTAAAATTACATAATGTGTAGACATTGAGTGTAACAAACTTTACGGCAGGATAACTAGGTCTCTTTGTTTAATTCTGTAGTCTAACTCACAACTTGTTGTCTATATAGAAAGTATCTAAATAGTATCGATCATATCATCATATCGATCCTGTATGTCATGTAGACTATCCATATGTTCCTCAGTGTCCCCTCAAGAGATGGGCATAGTTCGTCGGTCGGTGCCTCCCAACGTGCGGCGCGGGCTGATGTTGATGTCCAAGATCCTGCAGAACATCGCCAACCATGTGGAATTCTCCAAGGAGCAGCACATGTTGCCGTTCAATGACTTTCTGCGCGCGCACTTCGAGCCCGGCCGCAAGTCAGTGTCTCGTTTTAACATGCTGTACAAACTTGGCGCAACGACCACGCGGTATTTCCGACACTGAGATGCCAGAGGGTGGTGTGATCGAACGATTTAACAACCGAAATATGAACTAATTTTCAAATCACCTAAATATAGGACTCCAATCCAATCTAGATGTCTTCGGCATATCAACTCTCTGTTTGTGTATTTAAAATTGCTCTATTTGAGTTTCGAACATTGGAATTTTATACAAAGTCGCCTGCTAAAAATGTCATACCATATTACATTATTATGTACCACAACAAGTGGACCACCACCCAGACATTTCTACATGGGGACTGGCTATAAGCTATTGTCAATATTGAATTATTTAACTTTCAACTTTACAAATATCGATTTTAGCCGTAAATCGAATCTGGAATTATTTCTTTGGCTGCAGAATAAAACTACGAACCGTGTTACAACCCCGTCTAATTACTTAATTCTTGTCTCTTTATCAGGTTCTTCATCCAAATAGCATCAGACTGCGAGAGCGCGGAGGCGTCCTCCCATACGCTGTCGTTCATTAGCGATGCGAACGTGGTCGCGCTGCACCGGCTGCTGTGGACGCACCAGGAGAGGATCGGGGACTACTTGTCCTGCAGCCGGGACCACAAGGCTGTCGGTCGGCGGCCGTTCGATAAGGTGTTGTTCAGTTTTGTTTGACGTTTTACAAAAGTAATCATTAAAATGTAATTACGTTTGAATTTTGTGCTGAAACTATTGATAGATTTATTTTGTAGTCATTCGATACTACGCCAGCTAAATTATATTATATTTATTTGGGTTGTTCTGCCGCTGTCCTAACATCGGTTTTAGTTCGCAACGAATTGTCTTATGAGTATAAAGCGATGTGAGCTTTAAGTTAGTATAAACATCCTAATAGAATCCTGCACGCACCTCTAATTTTTAAATTATGTGCGTGTTACAAAATAATTATCACTCGTTTCAGTGAAGAAAAACAACGCGAGGAAACCTGCACACCTGCCAACCCATATTTAGCCAGGGTGACGAACTATGACCCGTCTCATTGGGAGAGCAGACCCGGGCCCAGTGATGGGACAGTTATGGGTTGTAATGGTGATGGCATAAAAGTGTAATCATGATAGTCTTGCGTGTTTATATTTTAGACGGAGTGTGTTTTGCTCATATATTCTTCTATACTCATCGATAAACTGGGTCACTAAACCTATTATTAAACTCCTTGACTTAAATTGTTTTTATGATTTTTTTTCTAGATGGCAACCCTGCTTGCATATCTTGGTCCACCCGAGCACAAGCCTGTTGAATCGTGAGTGATTTAATATTTCTATCAATTGTCAGATACAAATGAGTGTTTGGTGTATTTATCGATACAGTCGCTGAGACTTGTCTGAGGATTATTTGTGGCTGGACAATTTCCAACACTCAGGTTGCTCATTCCCTTCCTCAAATCGTATTACAGCATCGTGGTGCAGTATCCTTCAACTCTCTAACTAGACCAACGAAATAGTAGGTACGATAAGTCACTTATCCAGCCTGATCATAGACAAAACCTCGTCAGCTTGATATCTGACTTTACAGGTCAGAATTAGGTACATTTAAAAATTGAGAACTTGGAAGGTCTAGGTCGAAGGACTACCGTCATATCCCAACACGTAACAAACTAAATTTCAATAATTTCAGCACATCTGGCCTGCTGTTCTCCTCGTACGCTCGATGGTCTTCCATTGACATGTCGTCCACCAACTTCGAGGAGTTCATCGTGAAGCATAACATGCACGAGAAGGAGGAGTTCAAGAGCATCAAAAGCCTGAACATTTTCTACCAGGCCGGCACCAGCAAGCTGGGGAATCCTGTCTTCTACTTCATATCCAGGAGATACAAGTAAGTTGAAGTGGCTATCATTACTAGTACCACACAGAACAGACAGACATTAGGTAAGTAATCCTGTCTATATAGGTTTTTTTTAAATATCCACTTTACTAAATTGGGCCTCTTATAGTTTTATTATAAGTATATATATTTAAATTTTTATTTGGTACAGAAAAATTTTAACAAATATGAAAATATATTTGTGATCTATTTGGTTATTTTTAAATATAACTATTTTTGTGGTGGATTTAGCGCAAAGAGACGCATCCTCCCTCTTAGTAGTTTCTGCTGGTATTGACACGGATACCACAATTGATTTGCTTTTTGGATTCAAATTAAAAATATATATTTTTGATTTTTTTTCTAATAAAATAGGATTTATTTTCCTTTTCAGTAAAAACTACATAAATACAGTGAAACTATTAATTCAGTTGAAAAAAAATCAGTGTCAATATCAGTCAAAATCTGTTTTATTCTATGTCTTATTACATTGTGATTTTTTATCGGTTATATGATATCGGTTTTCGCAAGTAAACTTAGTAGGTCTGTCTACCCTATTAGGAAGATAAGACTGATTACTGATGTAGAGACAGCTAGACTTGTTTATTTTGCCTATTTTCATAGTCTTATGTCTTGCGGTATCCTAATGTGGGGTAAATCAGCAGACATTGGTTCAATATTTATATTACAGAAAAGAGCAATTAGAGCTATATACATATTAAAGTCGCGTGAGTCATTAAGAGAAAAATTTAAAGAAATAGGTGTACTGACCGTAGCCAGTCAGTATATATATATAGTAATTTAGTATTTATTAAAAAAAAATTAAATACGTATAAGCAGAAATGTGATACACACAATCATCAAACAAGAAATAGGCATAATTTGGTTACATCTGCATTTCGTCTTCAAAAGGTTCAGCGTGCCTTTATGGGGCTTGGAGTTCGTTTTTACAATAAGATTCCTAAGTCGTTACGCGAGTTGCCCATTGGAACTTTTAAGCGTCGCATTAAAACACAACTTATAGGCAAGGGATATTATAGTATAGATGAGTACATGAATGACAAGGATGCCTGGACTAAATTAGTGTCGAAACCAGTTCCGCACAGGTTTAACTAAATTTTTGTAATTACCATATGTTGTTTAAAAGATGTGCTGAGGAGTTTCTTTCACCGTTTCTTCCCCTCATTGTTAAAGCACCTTTTCGAAACGGTGGTAGAAGCAAAAAATGACGTTCATAAGTGTATTTACTAAAAACCTATAAGATTAAATGATTTTGAATTTGAATTATTCTGTAGATTCAAATTTAAATTTTCTTTGTTTCCTGATATTATGTACACTATATGTTGGTATAAAATTTATGTAGGTATCTTGTATAAAGTAAAATACAAAGGAAGCACATAGTGTAAGTTGTAATATAAAGTTGTTAGTAAAGAAATGACCTCCACAAATTTTAATCTTCACAATAACGTTATCGAGATGAAAATTATAGAAACACCAACATACTTGTAAATAATAAATCTCTTAATTTGAATATGTTTTAAGGATCGGCGAAGTAAACGCGGACCTGCTGATCTACCACGTGATTTTGACGTTGAAGCCGTTCTGCCAGCAACCCTTCGAACTGATCGTGGACTTCACGCACACTAACTCCGATAATAGGTTCAGGTATGGTATTAGTTTGATATCTTCATTATAGTTACAGTAGTGAATTATGTTTTATCACTGTGCAACGTACAATACATGCAGAAAACGAAAGATAATTTGAATTTCGTGGGCTATACCGAGAGAATTATCTCAATCATTTTCATTTTACAGTTTCAGTTCTTGATTAACGTTAGTTCCCACTTGAACTACGATTGTGTGCAGTTTCAGAATGTAGATATTAGCTATGTGATAAATCAAAGTTGAAAAAATTTGCATTAAAGTTTGCATTGGACTAAAGTCATTAAGGAATTTTAAGGAATAATAGTGTGTAAAAAGCAGTAGATAAAATATTTTAATATTTGTTGTTTAATTTTATTTAATGTCTTAAAACTATGGTTAAAACGGCGAAGTTAACGTGATTTGGCATTCTATACCATTCAACCCTTAAGTGATTGTTAGAGTATGTGGTAGATTGCAACACAATTATTAAACTTATTAAAATTGAGCACGGGCTGTGCTTCAAATATACATAAGTGTTAATTATGTCTGGTCGCAGGACGGACTTCCTGCAGAAGTGGTTCAGCGTGCTGCCCGAGGTGGCGTACAGCAACGTGCACGCAGCCTACATCTACAACTGCAATGGCTGGCTGCGCGAGTACACCAAGTTCCACGAGCACATCCTGGCGCCGCTCAAGGTCAGCGGACGAACGGACGCCGAATTGCGATCTCACTATAATTAGGCTATGCGAAATCTGCCACAATTATATTCTTCTAATGTACTGCTCTCGTTTCGCTTTAGAAAAGTTAGGGGGAAAAGGTACATTTCTCGGAGTGAAAATCAAAATCAACTTAGTTCCAATATGCCTCGAATCAACTTAATCTGTTTGGGGTTTTTAGTGTTACCAGAGAGACACACAAATATTTTAACTAATACTGTATGAATAACATAAGCGTACTTACTTTAAAATTTCCAAAAAATGATAAATGGCGATGTCGCCTTAGATGGTACAGCGTATTTGTTCTTGCCTTGAAGTTATCGACACTGACGGAATGGAAACGTCGACGCGGGCGACACATTCTGATCCTTAGCGATACGCATTATAAATTATGAAATTAAATGCTGATTATTGACACTAATTAATCCGTGTGGTCACCAGTGCAACCGCAAATTGATATTCATCGACTGCAACACGCGGCTGTCGGACTTCGTGGACCCCGAGCAGCAGAAGCTGCCCGGCGCCACCATGGCGCTGGAGGAGGACCTCAAGGTCTTCAACAACGCGCTCAAGCTGTCGCATAAAGATACTAAAGTTGCCATCAAGGTAAATATAAGAATTGAAGAGAGTGTAACAGAGAACAAGCCTTTAAGTTTTGACATTTGTTCTCGGGTCGGGAATGCTCGACATATCTTATTTGTGTACATCCATGACACTCGCTGCGAAGTAAAACCTATGCGAGAGTGTTTAAGCGTTTATTTAAGTAGTAAACGTCAACAATCGATGTTTCCTTACCAATGAGAGTTTTGTCTACCGCCCAAACATTATAGTTTCTGCTGTCATGAGCGCTAACATGGCTCGCATTGCCAATTTTACTTCAACGTGTCCTAAAAATCTATTACACGTAAATTAACTTCATTACATAAACCTTTGAGGTCATGTATGTGGATCCACCCGTAGGACCTAACGGCTCAATAAACTTATACACCCGTATTTTTACAAACAAACAAAATGTTAGTTTAAAATTAGTTCCAAATAGCGTAATATTGGGCTAGTACTATTGATTACGAATAAATATATTATGTCTTACTGTATAAACCGTACATTGTCTGTAGGTGGGCCCCACAGCTCTACAGATAACGTCCATAGAGAAGACGAAGGTGCTGGGCATGCCGGTACTGCTCAACGACGTGTACTATGCATCTGAAGTTGATGAGGTGAATGTACGGAATGTGTTCTTATGTTGTAGAAGTGAAAGTACTTTTTTAAAGCTTATTTTACGTTTTAAAACGTATGGCGATATAACCATTATCGATTATTTAAACATAAATTATTGTTGGCCTAGAGTTATAAGGTTGGGGATGACGAATAAACTTGATTAGTGGCAACATTGAACGCAGGTAAAATAAGTAGTAAATTGTTTCTTTTTTTACTTTTGTAGAAAATCTAGTATGATATAATGACATGGGTTCATAGCCCCTCCAATCATAGAATGTGGTCTACATCTCATGTTGCTTCGGGGCTAATTGAGTGTTGGAGGCGGCGCAAGGCCGCTGGCACGCCTTCATTAAATTTAACAACTAAGCCTGATGACTTGAATTGTATTTTGAAGCAAGTTAGCAGTTGTCAAAGTTGTTACTGGTGTATATCCACGAAACTATTGACGTTACACCGTGTTGTTTAGTTTTGTCGATTGTGACTAACGATCGACCCAAGCTATTTGTATCTGAGAGTAAATGATTAAAATAAAAATAATATTATATTTATAACATTTAGACAACAAAATGCTTTGTAATCTAACGCGGTCATCTTATCATTTACATGAAGGTTTGTAACCAGGTGTGCCTAGTGGACGACAATCAGTTCTCGTTGTCGATCATCAACGAAGCCACGCCCCTCAGCTTCATCCACAACGACTGCGACAACATCGTACAGTCCATCATACACATCCGCAATCGTTGGGAGCTCAGCCAGCCGGTGAGTGGGCGGTGGCATACCCTGAAAATGTGTGTGTTGTCTTATCTGAGTTATCTGTCTATTCCATCCGCTCGTTCGAAGATCAACGCATACGTTCGTCTGTGAGTCACGGACGTCATGTTTGTCACGGGTGTACGTCATAAATGTGTCTAAATATGTGTAAGTATTGTATACACTTAAATGTATGTAGACTACAGATATAATTGTAGCCCAGAATACAGCACTGACTTTATAGTACACTTATTTATTCACAAATATGCTTTTATTTTGTCGATATAGATGAGTCGTGACTGATAGATAGCTAGTCGCCTTTCATATATTAAATTATACTGGCTTTGCTTAATTGCCTTGTGTTGCTTAGGCAAAAAAATAGTTTCATTATATTTACGTTTTTTTTTAAAATAATTGTGTGAATACTATAGTAGGTATAGTTTAATATAGTTCCCTATGTGAATGAATTAATGAAGATAAAAATCTCATTTATCTTCGGAGTTTGTTGAAGGGCGCTAGAGTTTACATAGCAATACGAAATCTCTTGTAACGACAGATTCCTTTCCTGCAGGATTCTGTAACAGTCCATCAAAAGATCAGACCAAAGGACGTGCCGGGCACTCTCCTCAACATGGCTCTCCTGAACTTAGGTTCCTCGGACCCCGTGCTGCGGACATCGGCATATAACCACCTGTGCGCCCTGACGGCCACCTTCCACCTGAAGATCGAAGGCCAACTCTTGGAGTCGTCCGGTACGTGTTATCTGTGACGTAACGTTGTCCACTGGGTTGGTTAAATTCTACGTTATAAGGGGCGGCGCGAGGTTCAACGATGTTAGGGGTACACTTCGCGTTGTTGATGTGAAGATTTCTTGCTCATACGTCATTTTAGTTGTGACAGGAATATGCGGATGCGGGTGGAGCGTATTGGCGAGTAATAAAGTGGGGGTTTCAACAGAACTAATATTACATGTTGTTCGTTTGAGGACAGAACATATGATTTGTGATAATGGCGTCAGCCCATTATCCTTTACAACAATAACATGCAAACAATCAAACAATTTCGTTTATATTCTTATAATACATTAAACCTCTATTGTCTATGAGAAAATATAAAATTGTTTGCATTAATCTTTCTTTATACATACATTCGTTTATAAACTCTACACTCAATTACTTTTTATCGACAAGTGTATTAAAACAACTGTAAGTATGGTTTATAAAGCCAAGTTATTGCGCAGATACCGGCAGGAACAAAGAAGTTAGTTTTACAATTTACCTCATTGCCTTTGGAGGGGTAGGTATGTGGGGTGGTACAAGTGTTGTCACTATCATATTAGGGTCAACCAACCACCGTGTTATAATTTGATGCAAATGTTTTACAGGGTTTTTAATGGTCGCTCATCTATGTCATGTCACAATTTGCTTAAATAATTCAAAATAAGTATGGTGAAGCAGTTCCAAAAATGAACATTTGATTGGCAATCATTTCGACTAAATGCAAACGTAAGATGTAACATGTCAAATTAAATTGATGTTGCATTAAAAAATACTGCCGCCCTTAGATTAAATTATTGAAAAATTGTTCCTCTTTGATTATAGTGATCTGATTAGTCAGTATACAGAATTTGTTTAGAAATGGTGGTGTAATATGGAGTATGCTCTAGGCCTCTTCAGTTGTAAGTGTCCCGTGTTCTAGGCCGATAAAGTTAGCCATAATTGAAGAATATAGCAGAATAGTTTTTCAGAACAATTTTATATGCTCAGAGATATAATTTTCGTACCTTATCTCAAGCATTACTTTATTATAGTATTGCAGCCACCCCTCCGCCCGGGCCCTTGATATTTCTCAGACAGTGATATCCAAACAGACCCTAAGGTCCAACCGTTTACAGGTCAGCCGTCAAACATATTCCACCTGAAGGTTGGGGGCCATCTGCTGGAGACGTCAGGTTAGAACATCCGGACGTGGAGTAAGAATACTGCTAACATTCACCCTGAAAAGTGTGCGATGTATGTGTGTAGTTGAGATCATTATGTACTACAGAAAAGTCAATAGAGACATCCGTAAAAGAGACATCAATCTAACGTCCATTGGTTTAGTATATCTCCATGATTCCCCGTGGGAGCAACATGGTGAATCCAAGCCTATCCCAGTGATGCTTTGGAAGGACCTTTATCCTACAGTCCTGTCATATGGGATCCTTCTAGAATCATCTGTTTTTATCTAAAACGGCAACAGGCGGGTGACGCCCCTGATGTCAAGAATGTCATATTTTAAAACATTAAGCTCATATTTTTTACGTAATATTTTGATTATGTTCAATAAGTAATAAAAACCTTAATTTACACTCATATATCGGTGATCACTTACCGGAGGTGGCCCCTCTGTTCGGTATTCTGCGTGAAATATAAAATTGCTATTTTATATTTAATATTAAGTGAACGTTACGAGGTGTAGGGTGTTTGTACGGCTGGCCTGTGGTGCAGGGCTGCCGCCGCACTTTTCACCATGTTGTGAAATGTTGCTTCGATATAATTTGTGTGTTACACTTTAATACGCAGCAGAGTCCGTCCCGGTAGAATCCGTGACCCCTCACCAGTGTTTATGAAAGTTTCGTGCCATGAACGCGTAATGGATCATTCTTTTTTCTATATTTTTTTTGTATTTACATAATGACATATGAACAGCAAACAGACGAGCCACGTGACGGTAAGTGATGACGGCCGACCACGCACGTCTGCAGTGGGGGTGCAGCAGGCCAAAAGGGAAGTGGTAAATTAACCACTGGTTCTGCGACTGCTTTATACATGGGAATTTGATTTCTAAATGAACGATGCCAGATTTTTTTCCAGCAAAAGGAATCCATTGTTAAATGTTGTCGATTTTAGTTAGTGCAGTATGTGACTTAGATTTACTGTAGTTCGAATAGCCTGGTTAGTTTCAAACATATCCGCAGGAGCATCTTCAGAATCATTTTTAGCTAAGTGCTCAAAAGCTGCTGCTATTTTTATCTCCCACTGTTGGGGGTCTGGGAGACCTGACTAGGGGAGGCCTGGATTTTACTAATGCTGCCCTAGTGTTTGCTGATCGTGTAAACCGGTCCCGACGCCTTTTTAGTTATACTACGGTCGTGTTTTCATACCGCTTTATAGTCGCACTAATTAAAGGTAACAAAAAATTATGTTAATGGTTGAGACCCGTTGAGAGAAATTCTGAGTTTGGACAAAATTAATAAATTTGTAATGGTACATATTAATTGGCCTTAGCATAACAGATACGGTATAATTGTTTTAACTGAATGTAATTATGGTTAATAGGGGTTCTATCTCGAACACGATGAGTATAATAAAAATATCGTTGAATTCAACTTTGTTACTAAAAAACGCCTGCACACGAACGCGCACTTTTTATACTTTTATTTATTATTATACTTTTATTGAAACGTTAGAACGAGTGTTTTTTTATGTCGGATTTATATCAAAACGTGCAAACAAAGTATTGCATACTCCTTACTTTTTTTCATAAAATATGTACATTTTTTTGTGTATTATATCTCTTAACAACTTTTTTTGAGGTAGACTCTTAAAGTGGTCGTACATATTATTTTTTTATATTTAATTAAGCTAGTATGTTTTTTAATTATTTATGTCATCAAAACTATTTTGCCTTATTTTTATTAAGTTATGTTACATTACGTGTGTTTGGTTTTGTTATTATTTTTTACCGATTATGTTTAATTGTGTTATAGATGAGAATTACTAATTAACAAAGGTCCAACAGACCACAACGGCCCTAAAAGATTTAAGTATGGAAATAGTATCCGAGCCTCCCACCTTTCAGGATACCATCCGTAAGTTGAATAATTCCATTTACGTCATGTAAACCTGTTGCAAATTGGTGGTCCGGAAGACCACTCTTATGGTTTTACAGTCCTTCTCTTTCGTTATTATAACTTCGAACAAACATGTCACTTCAGGTCTGTGCATCCCGTCAAACAATACGATATTCATCAAATCAGTGAGTGAGAAACTTGCGCACAACGAGCCACACCTCACTTTGGAATTTCTAGAGGAGTGTATACAGGTAAATGTTACTGATGCCTGTTATAGAAATTTCAGAAAGGCAGCGCCGGTTAATGTCGTATAATGCGGACAGAAACGCCATCGATGGCGAAAATATTGTTTTTTTTTGTTAATACCTGATAAAAGAGCTGACCTCGTCTGATAGCCAGTACTCGTCGTCGGAAACAAACATCTCAATAACAGAGATGTCACCGACGTGTTGTCGACCAAGAGGGAAACAGTGCATCCACTCGCCAACTGCCTCTTCAACCGAAACACATTAGAAATATTTTTAGAAGCAGAGAGGAAGAGAGGGAATTATAAATCTACCGTCGTGTACTCGTATGAGTGCCGTCGAAAGGATTAGATTCAGTGATACGGTGTATCCACTTGCGTAATCTGATGTTGTATATAGTATACCACGAAGATAATGGATGGATAGAGCACTTTACAGTCAAAACTTTAAGAAAGATATGCGTCCAATGAGCCACATATTATAATAACTTGTGTTTCGCAGGGATTCAGAACATCTACAATTGAATTAAAACATCTGTGTTTGGAGTATATGACGCCTTGGTTGGCTAATTTGGTGAGGTAAGAAAAAATTAACTTCTTCACATACGCGTACATAAAGTTAGTTACCGCGACCGGTTTGATTCTCTCTATACTCTTGTCTTCCCAATACACTATGAAGTACAATAGCGAATACATCATACACCTGTGAAAACGTAGTTCATTTTATATTTGATATTGTCATACTGGTGAAACACTTTCTGTAATGTATTTGCCTTGTAATTAATTCCGGTGCATCAATTCTAGATTCTGCAAGCCATCAGACGAGTCCCGCAGGACGAAGCAGGTGGCGCAAATCCTGGAGAAGTTGATTACCCTCACAATCGAGGAGACTGAGATGTACCCGTCTGTGCAGGCCAAAATTTGGGGCTCCATCGGCCACATACCCGAGTTGATCGACACCGTGCTGGATAGCTTCATACATCGCAGCGTCAGCTCGGGTGAGAATACGCACACGCATGGACCTATTAACGCACGCAACCACTAACGCACGTACCAACGAACGTACGCACCCACTAACACTCACGTTACAAAAACAGCCTATAAATATACCACGCTTAAGTACTTTATTCATTGTCTAAATCAAAATAATATTAAGTAACTTACATATCAATATCTAGGCACTTGCTTGCTTGATGTACTTGCTGAGAAACGAAAACGAACTTAGCCCGTTTTAAACTCGTTCCAGGTCTCGGATCGCCCATGATTGAAATAATGGCGGACACGGCCGTTGCGCTCGCATCTGCCAACGTGGAGCTGGTGTCGAAGAAGGTTATTGGAAGAATGTGCAGGGTAAATATTAGTCTGCAAATTTTTATCAAGTCACTCAAAACTGACACATGCAAATTACAATGCATTACCATTGAAATTCTGTCAATACACCATTGCACGTAATTTTTTGCGTCTACTATAGTATCTTAAATTTATTTATCAACGAGCAGTGGAATTTGCGGATGAAGCTCCCTAATGTTTTTTGTAGTAAATAAAGGTTCATAAACAAAAACAACATGTATAATAATGATAATTTTTCAATGATCAGTATATTATGTAAAAAATATTTGTAAAACGGAATGTAATTAGGGGAAAATAATATGGCAGTATGACTTGGTATAAAGTCGGGCAGAGCGGTCTTATTTTTTACATGTATAGACTGCGTGGATATTTTATTAGCGTCTCAAGAATATTTTTGGCATAATATGAAATGTTTTTTGTTGCAGGCGCTGTCAAAACTGCCAAATAATATCCTGGGTCCGGTCACTCCCGCTACGGTAAGTGATAAAAGCAGTTCAGCAGTAATGAGGTATATATGAAATAATATAATCGTTTATAACACTGATGAACGTTGCAGGTGGTGGACAAAACGTGCCACTCACCGACCGCGATGTTGGAGCAGCACATGATGTGGGACGACATCGCCATCCTCGCGAGATACCTGGTATGTTTCGATGACTAATTATCATTTTGATAATTCGTCTGGTGTTGATTATTAAGGCAATCGGAACAGGTCCTCTATCGTTGAAAGTCGTTTGGCTCCCGTACATGTGCACGGTTGTAAGGTTCTTTCCTGTTTTTTTTAAATTGTTTTAGCGGTTATTGTAAGGTTGTAAGGTGTGTTATATCCCCCCCCCTCCCGTCTCGTGCCACTCTATTCGCACGGTCATCGTGTTGTCGTGGTGCAGCTGATGCTGTCGTTCAACAACTGTCTGGACGTGGCGCGCCAGCTGCCGTACCTGTTCCACACGGCGACGCTGCTGGTGTGCTCGGGCACGGTGTGCATGCGCGCCGCGACGCACGGGCTCGTCATCAACATCATCCACTCGCTGTGCACCTGCAACGCGCCCAGCTTCTCCGGTGAGTCTCACCAACACAAGTTGCTAACGTACATACATACATTGCACAGTGATTTATGAAATCCCATTCGGGTGTCATTGTGTGGATATGAAGATTTATAAAGTAGATCTACTGTTTCAGAGGAGACTCAGCGCGTGCTAATGCTCTCGTTGGACGAGTTCGCGCTACCTAAGTTCTATCAGATGTTTGGCATCTCGAAGGTGAAGAGCGCCGCCTGCACCGCCTTCCGGAATCCTCAGCAGAGATACACCTCCGACTGGTAATCAATTTAATACACGCTCACACTCTCACACACACACACACACACACACACACACACTACGTGCACGGATGTCATGGCAGCATATATACATTAAGATATATTTTTAATTTTTTTAGTATGTGAATTCTAATTTTCGAAACCACTGTATCTATTTGAAAAAAAATTTTACCATTTGAAAGGCACATTATCCTGGATGAACGTAGGCTGTATACTTTTAAGCTAGATTCAAAATGATTTTATTAGATTATTAGATTAGATTGATTGTCTGTTATGATAGATAATGAAATAAATAAACGTTTACACACTCACACCCCCGCACTTGGATTCCCTGTGTTGCCGGTGGCATGGACAATACATATACAAATACCCATGACCTGAGAACAAACATTTATCTGTCTCATTAATGTCTACCCCCATCGGGAATCAAACTCAAAATCCCTCTGTCGGCAAGCAGCGTCACTACCAACCGAGCTATGGGGTTGTTAAACCAACTGTTATATAAGACAAGTTATAGTTAAACTTGTCCTTTTTCACTGATATTTTTGTTTTCTGTATTCTCGCAGGTATTACACGGAGCACGCGTTCACGTGCCCGGAGTCGTCGGCGTACGGTTCGACGTCGGGCGGCGGCGGGGGGCCGGCGGACCGCGAGCGGCTGCCGCTGCAGTCGCTGGAGACCATCACGGACGCGCTGCTCGAGATCATGGAGGCGTGCATGCGGGACATACCGGACTGCGACTGGCTCGACACCTGGTGAGTGTTGCTGGAGTTGCACCAAAAACAAATACTCCTTCCAAAGATTGTACCATTCTTGTTTTCACTTAAACACATTGTTTTGAATTGAAGGGGTAATATCTAATACAATCCCATCCGATATTGCTTGTTTAGCAACACATCTACCATTTCATTACTGGCCGTCCAGTCTACTATCAATTTACAATCTTTTTATTTTAATGCAATTTTATTTTGATAAAGCTTCATATATAGCAGTTTTATACAAATATTAAAATTAATATTAAATTTTGCTGATTTATTGAAACTTGTCGCAAGTTGAAAGCCTATCGCTCTCCCTTGGTGGTATTTATTTATTTCAAATGCTTCATGTTTCACATATTCCAAATTAATATGACAATCGTCACGTTCATAAATTCTTACTGCAATTGGTCATGCAGCATCTCATGGTGATCGGTTGAAAGGTTTTTACAAATATTTAGAGACTTAAAGTATCTACCGGCCAGACAACTTCGCAACGAAATTCTCTCCAGAATTCGTCAGCTTGAATTAAATTTTTTGATGCTATTCAATTTTATAATTCCTTAGCCTTTGTAAGTTCAATGCAGGAATCGATGCTCCGTCAGCGCGATATATTAAGTAGTATTGTTTCTGGCATTTTACAGGACCTCACTGGCAAAAAGCTTTGCGTTCTGCTTCAATCCGGCGCTGCAGCCGCGAGCGTTGATTGTATTTGGGTGCATTAGTAAGTTATATGTCTGATATTATTTATGATAAAATAAAATAATTAAATAACGCTGTGTTAACGTGTTGTATTGTATTAAAGTTTAAGTTTCAAAACTCATTACCTTTTGTAAAAACAAATGGGATTTTTAGCCGTGCTCAGGGTTGTGTCGTGTGAAATTCATTAAATTTATTTAATCCAAGGTAAGAACGTGACGGACGACGACATGAAGCAACTGCTGCGCATTCTGGTGAAGGCGCTGGAGTCGTTCAACGACCTGGCGCTGTTGGAGGCCATCATCATGTGCCTCACCAGACTGCAGCCGCTTCTGTACCCGGTGACTACTTGAACACGTCTCAAATACATATGATAGCCAAAAGTAAAAAGTTTCCTGATGGCCTTGTGACATAACTTGCCGTGCAGATACATTCATGTATTCGAATACAAAAAAAAAATAACTTGTGAACAATAAAAATATTGATTCTAATACTAACTCAAGAATTGTGTCTCCTATTAAATTGATAAATGTGTATTGGCAGATATTAATATAAAAAATACACTTTAATCTGTCATAAGCCTATGTCCAGCAGTGGACTATAAAAGGCTAATAGAAATATAGCATTTGAATTCTGTAAAATCAATTTAAATCAATACTGGTTAAAAAACTTTTGTAAAAACAAATGTGTTATTACGTCTCGTCCAGGCTTATCTCGTTTTGACATCCTTCGAGGTAACATTTCTCTTTCTCATTGTTAATCCGCTGCCACGCCCACGTACGAAGACAATGACATTATAGAGCATTATATTTTGCGTACAGGAATCGCCGATTCACCGAGCGCTGTTCTGGGTGGCGCTGTCGGTGTTGCAGCTGGACGAGCCCACGCTGTACGCGGCCGGCTTGGCGCTCATGGAGCAGAACCTGCACACCTTGGAGTCGCAAGGACAGTTTGCTGACAAGGTGTGGTGGTTGAGTTGTAAAGGGATCTATCCATCCTCATATCCTATCCTTCCCCCCCCACAATCCTGTGGAAGAAAAGATGAAACATGGTACCGTATCTCTCCTATAGTAGGTCGCTGGGATACATCTGTTAATTTAGCTTAATCCCAGATGTTGCATGATGGTTAAGTTGTTTAGCGTTTTAGCTAGATACCATCCTCCGTCTAGAATCAGTTCTGGGAAATTTGCACTGTCCAAGAGTAAATAAAAAAACGGATTCATATTCTTTTTGGTCGGGAATGCGTCGATGATGCTTTTGTTACTACGACAGTTGAGACGAGGGTGACCGCTTATAATGAGGTGGGTCATCCGCTCATTTCTTATTTACACATAAAGTTCAGAGATCTCGATGATACGAGAGAATCAGATTCAATTCGTCTGTATCGATAAGTAACATCCAATCGATAATGTAGGAAATTATATATATATATATATTTTAAATAATTACAGTTTCTGAATGATCAACATTGTAAATGTTAAAAATTCTTTTTAGTCGTTGGAACAGTTGATGATGGAAACTAGGGAGCCTCTCGAGTGGCATTTCAAACAGATGGACCACGCCGTAGGGTTAAGGTAACTATCACTTACAAATACTTTGCAGAGCGAACTGTCAATAATGTAAATAGGAATTAGCAGTAAAATACACTTTTGTAATATTGAAATACTTTCGACACAATGGGTACTTTACAGTATACTACATCTGTATGTATGTCTTTTCGTAACTGAATCTATATGAAGAAATGCTAAATTATAGAGTACATAGATAGATATAGGGAAACCTTATTAGGTAGCATGATCCTGTTATAAGGAAATAATTGAATTACTTGTAGAAATATGTTGCAAGAAACTGCGTCGATCAGTATAAAGAAATAGTAAATTTTATTTATTTTTATGGGCAACTTGTGCCTAACAAAAATTTTACTATAAATTGGTTTCACAGTATAAGACCTAATGTTCGCTGAGACGGCTTCTCTGGATCTCCTGCAGTTGCGGATTTCTCCATACTGGCCGAGTTAAAAAAACTATCGCTTTAAATTCCAGATTCGATGTCGTATCCCGCAGGCACTTCTAATTGTTCCAATTTGTGGGTATTACAAGTTAATTATTACTTGCTTCGATGAAGAAAACCATTGTTTAATAACTTGAGAGTTCTCCATAGTATATTCAAAGTTCTCACATTATTAGAGGGGAAGCGGGCCCAGCAGTGGGACAGTGGGTTATGATGATGATGCTGATGATGTGGTAGATATTCACCCGTGCGTTGTGCCTTGTCAGTTTCCGGTCGAACTTCCACTTCGCGCTGGCGGGCCACCTGATGAAGGGCTACCGGCACCCGGCGGCGGCCACGGTGTCGCGCACCAGCCGCGTGCTTACGGCGCTGCTGGCCGCCGTCGCGCGGCCCGACGCCGACAAGTTCCAGCTCACGAGAGACTCCGTCGCGTATCTGACAGGTCATTGATAGTACTACTCACTGTCCGTATTCATTAATATGTAAAGGGAAAGCTTTGTATTCCTTTTTATCTTTTGTTTGTCAACGGATTTTCTTTATTTTTGAATTGGTTAACAATTAAAAAAAAATGCAAATAATGGGTTTGAGTTTCGATAACTAGGGAACCACCAGTATCATTTACTTCTTTAACGCTGCTTATTTTATAAAGTTGACCGAGCGAAGTCGTTTTAAAATTTGTTTGAAATTCCGCGGGACACATTTTGAAGAGTGCTCGTAGAAGGAGCGCTGACAGAGATATCGTCCAGCCGTCTTGCTAGACGAAGGTTAAATTATTATTTAAAACTAAAAAAAAACTACTCCATCTATACTTCGTTCAAATTGGATATGGAAACTTTGTAAACAAAGTGTTGCCTGGCAACCACAAACAAACAGGTGCACGACACTTTTTGTTCTATTATCAGTATCTATGACCACAGATTACTTTAATATTATAACGTCTGTGGCGGCCGGCAAGCCGCGTAACGTTCCGTTATTTTTTTTTTTTATTGTTATCGGTAAAGTTCAATTTTATTTATTTTACAGCAGGTAAATAATTTAAATAAATACGAATTAGTCATGAATACAATCTAAATAGCCTTTATAGAATTTATGTATATAAATCATGTTGGAAATTTTAATGTTATTAATTTTATTATTATACATATTGCGTGGAACAAAACGTTCTTGTATCGGAATATAATACGACTAAGTTGAAAAGTAAATTAGAATCATTATTGCTGTAAGGTATTAATAGTAATTTCTTTTTATAGGTATAGGCAGGCTTACCCCAAAACATAATATTTTGTGAAAATGTTACAAATCGCTTTACGAAAATAAGGTTGCGGCTGCGTGAGTTTTTCAATGACGAAAGTGTTTTATGACATTAGTTTTACTTCATTTTCACGCGGTTTAAAGTTCTTATCGATCAATACTAAGTTAATTTAGGATTCACAAATAATATAATGAGTAGCTTAATTTTATTAAAGCATTTGATTTACAAATACAGCTCAGTTGGTGAAAACCCTACAAAAGAATTTTAATGGTTTGTTTACAAGTTTCCATATCCAATTTGAACGAACTATAGTGTAGTATTTTTGAAACGGTTACAGCCCCACACTGTATGTGAATTGTATAACTTCCCCGCAGCTCTGGTAAGCGTGAGTGAAGAAGTGAGGTCGCGCTGCCACGTGAAGCACTCGCTGCCCAAGTGGCTGCCCGACAACTGCGACCACTACTGCCCTTCGCTGTCCGACGTACATCAGGTATGTTGTACCGTTTGGGTTACAGTACCTAATAAAGTAGGCTGGCAACACTGTGCAGTTATTATATTTTTGAATTGATAACTCGGCAACCGAAGACATGCATTGTCGATGCTACTGCGATTTCCCTAGACGAGCTGAGGGCTTACCGCGGGACTTATTTGTTGGATATAATCAAGCATTTTGGTATTATCTTTTAAAACAATAACTATAACTGTTATTTGATCAATGTCTCTCAAGATCTTCGTGTATCTTCACACATCTCTGTTTTTGTGGAAAATCGGAACATCTGAACATATTCTATATATGAACATCTGAAATAGTTATTTTTTTCTTGTAGTCTTCAATGCTGATACATCCCCAATCGGCGTCACATTCCTCGTGCCAGAGTCGCCGCCAGAAATCTTGGGACATACTAGACCAGGCATCCTTAACATCGGCCTATGGAGGTATGACTTCGTGTTTAATATATGTTTTTTTTATGTTAATAGCCTACAAACGAGCAGACGAGCCACCTGATGGTAAGTGGCCACCGTTGATCATGGACATCAGTAAGACCAAAGATATCACTGATGCGTTGTCAGCCGGGAAATGAGAAGAAGTTTAGAAAGAAGGTACTGGCTCTCAAGCCCCCAGCCAGAACACGACAGGTCGTTTGGCGGCTGACTCAAGCAGGAGGATGGTAGCTAGCCAGGCAGGCTTCACGGAAAGGTAATAATACCAGTAATAATATTAATGACTTAATAATAATACTGATAATATAATCCATACGCGAAGCCCTACCACCAAGCAGGCTGGCTTCTGTCGCCTCTTACGATACCCTGTTCTACCAGCATGGGATTGGGGAAAGTATTCTAAGCCGCCCTAATACGGCTAAAAATGTATGTATAGTATGAGTTTTTAAACGCTTATTGAACTCTGTTAAAAGATAAAAAAAATTGACGGAAAATGAGAAAAATGGATGCCGAGTGGTCACGCCGTCCATGAATGTCCTTAACAACAGGCGTGCTACTGACGCCGATGGCAGATCAGAAAAAAACCTTGGGGGGGATTATTGAATGAAACTGGTAACTAAGCTGGCAAATAAAATCAAAAATTACACACAAGTCAAGTTGAGTTTTAATAAGGCTGAACAGAGGCCGGCGAGTTTCAACAGAAGCGTGCCCTGGCGTCAATACCTCGTTCGTTGCACAACGAATTGCTGAGTTCGGTTTAAATTCATTCAATCATTATTAATAAGGTAATCTATTACCAGGTAAATCACCCACCCTGCAATACTCGGGCAGCGGCGGCCACAGCCCCCACCTGCCGAACGTTCCGCATCAGGTGATGTATTGTTCACGCTACCCTGTCCATCATCACGTTCTACAATAATCACATGTGCGTTATTTATGTATTTGTGATATCGTTTAGTTATCTGTTTCACAATGTCTGAGAGATTGTGTTGTGACATGTGTAATTACAAGAGAACTTCCTCTAAGTCTTACCTCTTACCTCTGTCGAAATTGGTTTTTGGCTTTTTGAACGCGAGTTGACGGAAGTTAATTAATAAATTGATTAACAGTTTGGTTACAAATCGCTAAAGGGCTATTTATTAAGTTCACATCGAATCATTCTTTTTTATGATTACATTCACGAATATAGCATCTAGTAGTAGACATACGCAAACTAACCTTCCCCTTTGCCACCAATCGAAACCGTTATCTTCCTCATATTTCTATCGGAATACGAACGCGTGGAAAACCGTTACAAGAGTCATAAGGTTAGTTTGATAGACTTTGTCTACCCTCAATTTTCTTTTCCAAGGAAAAATTCAAAAACAGTTTGTATGAGCTCGGTACTGTTTATTAATGTATGCGTAAAGATTTGTGTGTTCTGTAACTTGACACGATAATTCTAGCTGAATGGTTTCGACTGTTGACTCATATACGTCTATGATCACATGGGTCAGTTTGATTAGTGGTTTTCACTAAAGTCCCCAGAAATTGTTCATATGTAATCGAACCTAAGACATTGTGAAATAGTTGAACAGTTCAATCCGATCAGTAATTGGCGCATCTCTCGTTTCGAATAGTTAGAGCTTATGTGTGTATTTTGGAATAGCTCGTGAAGTTTCAGAATCGTTCAAGTGTCTGCATATGGTTCACACACACACAACCCGACCGAGGCAGGTAGACAACTGTCAAACGTCACATGGACACGTGGGTCACATATTTGTTTTACGTTTGACAGCAAATAAAAAGTATGTAATATAACGGAAATGAAAATAAAGTAAAAATCAATTAGAATATAATTATCGTTTATCTTTCGTTATATTATACGCTTTCTGTTCTGTGGTTAATAATCATATTACTTATCAATACACAAAAACTATAAAAGGTCAACCGTAATTATAACCATATGCGAGACTTGGATAAAATGTAGATTGAAATAAATTCTTGCAGGACTCATATACTTGTAGGTACACATTTTGAATTTAATATATTTTATTCTATTTTTGACAATAAGTGGAAGACAAAGTGTAATACAATTAGACCTAGTCACTTCTACCACTAGTGTCAGCTCAACCGGAATATCGGTAGAAATTTTTAGTTATGCATGAAACCTGCAATTTCTATCCCTTTATTTTAATGGTCGAATATGGAATGGCGAAATCTGGCATGAAATCCATCCGGTGTTGACTGGACGAAGCAACCTTTCAAGGATTGTACGTAATCCCGGCATACTGTATTTAAGCCGGGCAAGACGACACAAATGCAATCTTGCAAGATGGAACGCCTCGTTAGTCAGTGCGGCGGGCAAAATGCTCTTACCGAAACACAAAGTTGCTTTAAGATACTCGCTTCATGGCTGGATTAAAAGTTGGATGACGATCGTACCCTAAGCGAATCGTCAAAGAACGTTGTAGAATCAACTAAAAAATATACAGCGTTTACCAAATCAAATTCAGCAAAATTCTTCCATTTATTGTCAATACATAACAGCTACTCTATATCTTTTTTTACAGTAACGCGGATAGCTACTCTATATGTCATCCTGTTCTACTATAATCATATTGTGTTTTTTCATGCAACTTGTTTCCGGACTTGGTTGACAATCGTTTATCGTTTGTATTGTATACTCTCACGAATTTTACGTTACGACCCATCCCCGCTGGCTGCGATAACCGATATTCGTTGAAAATAACACATACATACCGGTAACAAATGTGCTGTTTTACAACGTTCGTAACCCATAACGTTGTCGTTAAATGATGTAACGTGTGTTTTTAACGAATATTGATAATTATCTTCTGAAAAATCATGTGTTAATAACGCTTTCGATTAGTGGATACGCTTGCACTGCTTTCGATTGCATAGACCTCGGGTAGAACTCGTTTTAAGACTCAAAGATCATTTTCTGTGCCTACTTCCAAGGATACTATTGGACCTCCGAGGGTAACTTTTTAGTTACTACTCATACAAGAGCCAATTTGATGCATTTGTGTTTTAAATTACTGTTGGTCATATTTTTATTTATTGATTATGTACATATATGTATATGCAGTCTACTACTTATATTAATATTGGGCATACTACACAGTACCACGGTGAATGATGAAAAAAAAACCCCTAAAGGTATTTTGTAAATTAATTAAAATTTTATACAAGTAACATTCATAAATCAGTAAAACAAAGTCCGTATTGATGTTTTTTATATTTTTTTTATTTAACTAGATGTACGGATCCTTGAGTAACCCTTACATGTTAAAAATAATATTTTTTAATACAACCCGCATGGTTAAACTATCTTATAGATTTGGTTTAGAGTTTAGAGATATACAAATATCATACATCACAATTATTGCAAAGTTACACGTGGTCCGGTGCGGCCGAGCGACCGAGCGGACTGCAGGTCTTTTTTGTCTCCTGATGGTTTTTCAGGATTGTGAAGCGTCTCAATTTGTATTTAATGTCAGTAACAATAAGATAAATTTGTACGACCATCGTTGTGTTTTAAAAACTGAAGATAGTCTGGTGGTGAATGCGTTTAACATTATTACATGGACTCACATCAGAGTCTGCACATTTATGGTAGGTTTAAAAAGTTGTAAAATAAATTAAACGCACACAAATTTTCTGTAAGGAAGACGTGTAAGATTTTAAACTTGTAATTATTTACTATATTCAATGCAATTTTAATATACAACACCTTATAATGTCTGCACATATTTTGTAAACTTTTGACACTGATTTTCAGTGCGGCCTTGATACACGAGTTTTTACATGCACAGGTCGATAACAAAATACATCTCAAGTTAGTTAATTATAAAAGCACAAAGTGTCTATAACACTGAACTCAAAGAAGAATGCTTTTAGCTTTTTATTAGATATAGAGAAAATATTAATTTTGACTAGAAAATCCCTTTTTCTTCCATCGAATAATAATTGCCATTAATTAAAATTCCCTTTATTACATATCCTATTCTATGGTAGTCCGGTGTGCCTTCGGATAATTAATTTTTCTTATTAAAATTATCGAGTAGACGTTACTCCTTCGTTTCGTCGTACGCAAAATGGAACTGTGATAAGTCAGAAGTGTAGATTTAACGAAAAATATATGGAATATCGAAATTCATAACAAAACATCTATTTTGATTATAGCACTCTCAAGTAATTGAATGTTAGTTACTAGAATGTCTACCATCTTCGTATCTAACAATGAAAGTTAGATATGTCATATAACGTGAACTCCACGTGAATGTTAGAATTGGAGAATTATATGTTTCTCTGGTAGATATATGACGCCAAACGACTCGTCGTGTTCCGGCTGGGGGCTTGAGAGTTCTCATTTCCTGGCCTTGGCTCATTCCTTCTTCTCGTTTCCTGGCCGACAACGCATCAGTGATACCTTTGATCTTGTTGATGTCCATGGGTGACGGTGACCACTTACCATCAGGTGGCTCTTCTGCTCGTTTGTCGGCTTTTAATATAAAAAAAAAATCTGTCATCTAGGATTCTTGTCCTTTGTAAAATATGGTTCTCGAGTCACACAAATAATAAGTTGGAACAATTAAAATGCAAATAAAAACTGTGTCTATAATTGTATAATAAGTAAACTGCATGAAAATTTATACGACATTGTTAAATCACCAGATAGTGTAACAGAGAGAGAGCGACTTTGTTTTATACTGTTTGGAGGTGTGAAAGTTTGTGTGTTTGTCCATCACTCGCGGTCGACCGAATTGGAGGGATTGTATTGAAATTTCCTGTAATAGTAGTCTTAGGATATGATTAAGGGTAGTTTTATAACAAAAAAGTATAAGTGAAGGGTGTAACAACTACTCGTAGTATTAAACAACCATACAATAGTTACGAACGGAATAACTGAACCAAATGTATCTTTTTTTTTATCTAAAATGATGTAGCACAC
The DNA here is from genome assembly GCA_003671415.1 of Megathymus violae. Taxonomy (NCBI): domain Eukaryota; kingdom Metazoa; phylum Arthropoda; class Insecta; order Lepidoptera; family Hesperiidae; genus Megathymus; species Megathymus violae. The sequence continues at coordinate 1,067,490 of PDGT01000002.1, forward strand.
GCATTCAAGGCAAAGTTTTATTTTTGTACCAGTTCCAAAGGTGCACCGACCGATTAAACCGCTCCCATTTTTTTCTTGTCTGCGTGCATTTAAACATAGACGCTATATTTAAACGTGTGTGCATGTGTGCAGGACAGCGAAGGGCGCGCGCACAGCATGCAGCACGGCGCCGCGGGCGAGGCCGCGAGGGAACTGATCGACGGGGACGGTGGACTCGATGTGAGTGAGACTACCGCTCGGAAACAGTTTTGTACGTCGAAGGTGACGACGAGTGACACACGAAGAGTGTTCGAATGTACACGATGAATACGCAGTGAAATGTTCCTTATGTTGAACCGAACCGATAAGGAAACTCACACTCGACCACACAACAAATTTTCATAAAAAACGTGATAAATAAATAAATAACTAATTACGAAATGTCAGTGCGGGTTAGCAGGGAATGTTGGCTTGAATTCAAAGATGGGCAGAGCTTTTTCACACCTTATTGATGAATGAAGTCATCGAGACGAATCGACCGAGTGTCAACAACGTAACCGACACGTAAGAGTCGCAACTGCTTGCTCATATTTACGTCGTTGACGATGAAGGTAGAACGTTTGTTCAGTATACGTACCGTGTTACACTGTTTATTAATACTATTATCGAGGTTGGATTACTCTTGTGCACTAAGGAGACTTGAATTCCACACTACTCCACTGCGGATTGTGAGTTTGGAGACGCACAGAGTTTCAGACCCCTGCGTATTCACTGCTATTGTTCAATAATTATTGTCCTAATAAAGGTTCCTGTTTTAGGTCATGGAAGACGAGGGTCGCGGCTCCCCGGGCAGCCTGGATGAAACCGAGCGGCCAGCTTCCACCAAGTCTGGAGACAGTGATTTGCCTGATACGAGCGGCAAGGTATCTATCTATTGATTCGACCTTCGAAGTTGATAATACTAAATTAAAAATATTACAAAAGGATAAGTGTGCCGAGGTTATATCTGCGCACGCTCGAACGAAACATTAAGTACTGCTTTGGTTTGGTCGTTTGGCGGCTGACTCAAACAGGAGGGTAGTAACTAGCCAGGCGGGCTTCACGGTAAGATAATAATACCACTAATAATATTAATAACTTAATAATAATTCTGATAATATAATCTTCACGCGAAGCCCTACCACCAAGCAGGCTGGCTTCTTTCGCCTCTTACGACACCCTGTTCTGCCAGCATGTGATTGGGGGTAGTATTCTAAGCCGCCCCAATACGGCTAAACATTACATTACACAATTTATATAATACAAAAGCTTATCTGTTGTTTTCGTAAAAAAAACATATTATATTTTCATACAATTACTGTTGTCAATATGAAGTTACATATTGTATTTTTGTACATCTACACAGGTGAATTTCACGACAATTTGATTTTTTTTAAGTATTTCAATAAAAGCTTGTTTTTAAAAGTATTTTTTAACATCAATTTTTTTTTGTAATTACACTTGGTATCTGTGTGTCACAGCAAACGTCGACGGACAAGGACACGACAGACGACAGCCCGGAGTGCACCAGCCTGCTGGACCCGTCCGTGCTGTCGGACTTCACCACGCAGGCGCTGGTGCTCACCATGCTGGCCACGCTCGTTAAGTACACCACCGGTGAGTAGGGGCGGACCGTGTCTGTCGGCGTTAGCGTGCTGCGTGCACGCGTGCAGGGGTGTGTGTGACTGTGTGCGTCGGAGCGTGCACTATGGTGGGCGTGACTGCGAGCGTGTACATCAGCAATATTATATTTTGTACACGCGTGTATGTGTGCGTCCGTGTTTGTGTGTTGTACACGCGTGCGTGCGCCTCCGCGTAGCATGTTACGGGTGTGGGCTTTATAGTTTTTTTCTTATGTAAATAGTAGTATTGTAGACCTCATGTCCATAATTATTTATTATGAACGTAATATATATCTATTACAATGATGTAAGGTGATGGTGCCAAACGTCTTCCGTCAGGATAAACCTACAGCTATACCCACTATTTTAATCATGAACCAAGTTTCCGTCCAATATTGCCATTATCTAGCAACTTTGAATGGTCTCACATGACATACGAATGCTTTTTTCAGACGAGGATGAAATCAGGATTCTGTATCAATATCTCGCCGAAGGATCCGTCGTGTTCCCTAAAGTGTTTCCAGTTATGTAAGTACATCGTTTACTTTATGTTTTATAATATGTTTGTACTTATGCTTATTCAGTTTTAAAATTATTTTAGCGCTTAAATAAAATTTTATGCCGTTTCAAAAGTCCTCTCGGTGTTGTCGCAGTCACAGTCTCCTCGACATGAAAATAAACCACGTGCTGATGCACTGCCACGACCGGCTCATCCTCAGTGCCGTGCAGAGCATCATACAGGTGAGCGGTGACGCGCGAGCGACGGTGCGGCGTCGAACACAGCGGCACCACTGACCGCGGTTGCCGCGACGTTAATCTCGAGGATTTCTTATTTATAAGTTTGATTGATGACGGTGAATTTATTCTATTTATTGAATGTAACTTAACGATTGTAACTTTCATTTTTGTGTTACTCGTATGTATAGCATGACGTGACATGCTGAGAACAAACTTTTATCTGTCTCATAAACGTGTGCCGCGGCCCGGAATTGAACCCGAGATCTACATAGCATATTCATGTCTATAAGCCTATCATCACCTGGCATTTTCATTATTGAGAAATCCGTCGACGGCCGGCCGGAATGGTTGTAGATGGACCTTTAAAATTTTATCGTAGTAGATGAATCATGTGACACAAATTTTAGCCAAGGAGAGGTCAAGTATGACAATCTATCGTTTCTGCAGGAATGTCAATGAGAATTGGTATTTGATTTTATGGTTAAAAATCCTAATGCTGTTTTGTTATCCGAAACGAAGCGAAGCGGGTTTCTAGTATACGTATAAATAGTGATACCGATTGTGATCGTGTCGTACGTTGTGTGTGTCAGAACATGGTGGCGTCGGAGGACGCGAGCCAGCAGCAGCTGCACTACATGCAGAGCTGCGGCTTTGGCGGGCTGTGGCGGTTCGCGGGGCCCTTCACCAAGGTCACTTGGCTTAATGTGCATTATCTGCTCGATTGTGCCGTACCTTGGGAGAGCTTTCTACGGCAGGGCACGAGGTTTCCCTAGTAATTGAGACGGTGCGGTACATACTGCACCGTGCTGCGAGCGTGGGCATCGGTAGACAGGCGGGCCAGTGGCCAAATGTGGTGTTGGAAATTCTTATGTCGAGCGAAGACCTTTGACGATGAAGGCTGCTACGTAACGAAGACGTCCTCAAACAACCGAGAGCACTCCGAAGAGCGGAAGCCTGCATATGCTTAACTCGGCCGATCGTATACGAGTGAGCAACAATTGAATAGGCGGTTCAATTTTGGTAGAATATATTTTGTGAAATATACTAAAATGTCGTACCTACATGAAACATTCGACGATAAAATAAAAAAATAAAAATATCTGTCAACAGCTTATGAAAAACCATATTTCTAAGCATTACTTGTATTTTACATATTTCCGCTAAAAATACTGTAAATTTAGTGTCGTTCGACAAACTTGGTCATTGTTGATTTTAACGTCGAGACGGGCGGTTGTAAATGATGTGAAATAAACGTTCACATACTGACACCTCCATACTGGGAGGTTGCGGGTGCAATGGATATATACAAATATAACATCACAAATACCAACGACCTGAGAATACACATTTATCACAAATTACCCCGACCGTGAATCGAACTCGGTACCCCTCGCACGGCATGCCGAATGCGAGAAAAAAATATAAAGGTACATTACTTGCTACCCAAGAAATTATTTTCGTGACATGCAGTGCGTCACACCAACAGAAGCAGTGCACGGCGGAGAGCTGCGAGCTGTTCGTGAACTGTCTCGAGGCCATGGTGGAGAC
>PDGT01000002.1:1071474-1081497 GCA_003671415.1 Megathymus violae
CCCGCCGCACCCGCCGCGCCCGCCGCACCCGCCGCGCCCGCCGCGCCTTTGCCGTCGCTCGCGCCCCTCGCTGCCGATGAGCCGCGCCTCGGTGAGTGATGGAAATATAAAGTAAATAAATGTCATTTTTATTTTTTAAGCAGTAGCAATACATCTGTAATGGACCTGCAGCGATATTGTAGTTATTTTATAATCTCGGTGTATTATTACCCAATACTAATTTTAATATCACACAATAAACTTTGAAATCGAACAACTTACAGTACATCGGCAACACGCATACTGTACAGCGGCTAAATTTGACAATCTTAATAATTGGTCATTGACAAACACCAAAATGGTTTTCTTCAAAAGATGACGCCACAATACCGTGCTGACTGATGAACCCTAATAGTTTATTTTGCAAAATTTAATAATAGTAAGAAAAAGTCACGTAATAGATTATCTAGTTATTGTCATGGATTGTAGATTTGGACTAGGGATGTTACGGATATGAAATTTCGGATCTGGATATGGATACGCATATATGGATACTATTTTACCTGATATGAAATTATTTTGGATTATCCGATTATTTCGGATTATCCGATTGTTTCGGATAATTTCGGATATGGATATTATTTGATTTGCGGCTTGGAAAATAATATAATGTAATCTAAAATGAGAACAACGCGGCTAGTGTAGCTGTCTGTGTGATGTGTCGGCTACACATCACATAGACGCGGCTAGTGCGTAGCGACGGGCGAAAACCTATCATAACGTCTGTAGACTACTACTATCCGAAATTATCCGAAACATTTTCATCGAATACGGTTATATATTTTTTATTCAGATATCCGATAGTTTCGGTTACGGTTACGCAGCTCCATAACATCCCTGATTTGCACCTCGTGTACACCAATAGTACAGTCGTTAATATTGGTTCGTGTTTCCGCTGTTTCAGGTGGTATTCGCCAGGCGAGCGTGTACTGTTCCGGCGGCGAAACCTAAACTCACCACAAGGTATACTCGTTAAAATGAATAATTGAACTCGTGTGATCGAATAGATTAAGTTAAACACCGTCAGCGACGAACACGCCACACACACGGTTATCCAGTCACTGACGGTACCAACAACAGCATTGTAACTCATGTAACTCAAAAAGGCCTTTAAATATGTGCTTGCATATCGCCTTTACTTTTATCTTTTAAGAGAAAAAAATAAATAATATATTTATTCTGTTATAACATAATATATGTCTATCACTCTACCAGACTGGTGCGAGTAGACCACGCCCACAGATGTTCTGTGCGGCCGCCAGTAATTACGTGTTGTACTTCTGCCGGAGAGGTGGAGTGCGATCGCTTACCGCGTAATACAATATCGAAGCAGTTGTAACTTAAGTAACTAACAATTTAACGAACATTTCTACACACTGTACGCGACATTATTGTTTCCGTACACCGTATTAAGAAGTGAGTCCATAATTTCCGTAGAAGAACGACTCAAATGGATTACGAAAGTGTTCTTACGCCTTAAGTCGACGATTGTTTAGATTGTGTATTTTAACTTAGCAATTTTAAATTATACCCACATCCCCGTACTACGACCCCCTGTGATGCAGGTGGACATACACTAATAATAAATCACGATCATTCACATCCCGAGAACAGACATGTGTGTGTTATATTACTTAATATTAATTGGTCGACCATTCAACCCAGTACCCGATGTTCGGCAAGCGACTCGCCTACTAGGTTACGGGCCAGTCCGTTATCACCAAATCAATTCGCGTGTTTAGAGCTCAGAACCGCAAGACCCAAATTAGCTTTTAGCTAAACACGCTCTATCGTCGGATCGTAAGTGATAAAATGATGAATAATTTTTCAGAAGTACCTACCCGGGAACACAATCTTCAAGTGACCGGGTGCCGGCAGCTAAGTTGTTCGTCTATTTATGTTTATATAAATGATCGATATCTATTATGTTAACACGAGACGGGGTGTATCGTGTGGATTGTCGCGTATGTTATGTAACAAACGCGCCATCGACGCCACGTAGCGGGGTGAACGGGAACTAAATTGTGTAATTACTTATTTTGCATTTGTGGACGGCCTTAAATATTAGTCGTACGAGCGTGTCGTCGACACAAGACGACGCGATCGTCGTGCGTCGCGCCAGCTGCGCAATGGCGGTACGAGCAATAATTTAATCATGATCGCCTTTCTAGATATACGGATATAATACGGATATCGGTTGTATATTTTTCATTGCCTTTGCTGGATATCTGTTCATCGGTAACATAACCTATTTTGATTCTTATAAAGGCCAATAAAGGTTGTTATTTGAACTAGTGAGATGAAAATGTGTGTGTGAAAATGTGTGTGAAAACTTTTAAATGTTTTCATAATTTATGTTAGGATTTTTAAAGCACAAATTTTATTCTAGGTTATGGTTGTATGTCGTGATATTGTTCGCGTTCAGTGTTCATATATATATATATATCTAAATATATATATATATACACTGGACCGATGTCTAGATTTAAAACGTGACCTCCAACTTCCTATCCTGTAATATAGATTTGGACAGAGTTTTAGTAAAATTTAGTATTATGTTGATTAGAAGGAATTAATGTATTTATTTAGATAAAATTACAATTATTAAACAATATTGCATAATTAAATATTGTACGATTTGCAATGATTACAATGAAAACAAAGGTTCACAGGTTCATTTATTACCTACGGTTACTGGTTTTCAGTGCGGACTATTTAGATGGCAAAAACTTAAAATGAATAGTGAACACTTTACGTATTTGAAAAAAATTATATAATAGGAAACAAAAAGTGTAGCGAAGTAAACAGCGCGTGCCTACATTTTATTTGATTGTTTGAAAAAGTTTATATTATTTATGTAGTTATGTCTGTGTCTTTCCAAACTTGGAACACACATTTTGATAGAACGTCTATTAATTATATAATGTGCTTTAAGATGACTTTTTTACTTTTACTAATATTTTAAGTGTGCCTTTACTTCTGTGGTTCGAAACCCTCGGTGACATCGTGCGGAGATCGAAACAATTTGAGATGTTCGTTTATATAGTTTAAACGTGTCGATGCTGGGATGCTGTTTACCATCTCACTGTATCGGTACCGATGACACTCGAATGGGGCTCTGTGAATCACATAAATTTCATTACAAACTATATTTTACATAGGTTCATTTATTATTATTGGCACGTCGATTGATAACCGGCCATTTCTCATGTTAATCTTTAGTTTGATTTCAAAAAGATGCCGTACTAGCGATATCTTTGTTAGAAATATGTTTAAAAGCATTCAGTTATATAACATCTGATACTTACCAAAGGGTTATTTTAGGTGCTGTGCAAAATGTGAAATATGACGAGATTACCGGATTGGATGTTTAGTAGTATATGAAGATATATCTTGCTGTCTAATCTTATCGTTGCTAGCGTCTTTAACTAATCTACTATTAATGATTACTAACAATTTAGGCGGGTAGCTGTCTGTTTATCGTATATACAAATTGAATAGCTCCTCCGAACTACGACATGTATTGTATCGTCGGTGCTTCTTAGCGCAAGCTTAGACGCTGCTCTCGGTCGCTTCACGTCGACGGAAGACCGACGGGCATACGATACGCCCGACGGTAGTTGTCATCGTCGCCCGGTCGCGGTGGTGGTCGCGGTGGTGGCCGCGGACCCGCTTATTGCTGGCTGGCCGATGTTGCAATCGCTGCGTTGCAATTGTAAAGAACGTTTGACAGCTGATTCTAAAAGGAGGGTGGTAGCTAACCAGGCGGGTAATGAAACCGACCATCGTGAACGCGTTCGATGACCAGCGATCGTCGGTCTGCAGGGATACCGCAAGCGTGGGAGGTTGGCTTGAGATGTGAGTTGGCTCGGGTTCGAGATGTGAGGAAGCCCTTATACCGCTAAAGGACATGGGTTCTGGATTGATTGATGGATTACTCATTTAAACCTGCACCTAATCCGTTCTAAAGTGGAGTGGTGAAGTACGATTTCAGGCCTCCTCGATATGCTGAAGCTATTACATATCTCGTGGTATGTAATTGGTAGCCACGAAATCCCCATTCTCGAATTTGGATTCTAAATGAAAATAAAAGTAAAATTAACGTTCACACACTCACACCCCCGCACTAGGATTCCATGTGTTGCGGGTGGCGTGGACATACACAAAAATGACATAACAAACACCCATGACCCGAGAACGAACATTATTCTGCCCCGGTCGGGATCGAACCCGGGACGCCTAGCTCCGCAGGCAGGGTCACTACCAACTGGGCCATGGGGTCGTCAATCGAACAGTTCTTTGCGGTTGGGAGATTATCACTTGCTTTGGTGAAGGAGACGTGAGGAGTTCAGCCCTAATATTCTCGTAAATGTGTGAAGTTTGCCAATTACGGTAAAGTAACTAAAGGTATATAACGGCTCACTCGGGTAGTTGTTTGGTCTGATTCACCCGACGAGTTTCGGAGCTATCTGAGGACGTCTTCAAGAGCTCTCCGCCACCAGAGCGCGCTTGCGGTTGCTAACCAGTCTGTAGTAGCCTGCCTATTAATTGAACAACGCCGTGAGAAAGCCGTTGTATACCTTAGTTTGTGTCCAGACACTCGTGAATCTTTTAGTGTACAAGTTTAAAGTATTAAATCAACATTTAGAACTTGATAATCTTAAACAGCATTTATCTAATATTTGATGTTGTCTTGTTGTTGTAGCGTATTTAAAATATTACATGTAATTGTAGAAAATTAATTTTAATTTCACACAGCTGTCATTCAATCTACTTAGTCGAGTTGCCGGAATTGTTGTTCTTGTTCCCCGATGTTGTGGTAATATTTTGTTCATACCCGGTTTTTCAAGATACTTATATAATTATTTTTTGTGATCAAGCTGTATCCTATGCAAATGGGACATTTTGATGGTGTCCAGTTGCTTAGACTTCGGTTTTAGTCGTTGAAATAATTGATGTTTTTATATTATAACATAAAGGTATAATACTATAGAGACGCTATGTATGCATGTTAGTAAGAATTCACGGAACAGGTCGTTTTTATTGCAAAAGTTATGAATCCGCAGTATTGTGCGGTCACGTAGACGTCGCGGTTGCGGGGGAGATAATTGCAGTCGGGTGGTTGTTTACAACCGACGACGCGCGGGCGACGGTCCTCGATCTGTATTCTACTAGCGACCCGTACCACGGCCGTGAAACGGTGAAACGCGTCGTTAAGAAGTATCAATATTTATTTATACATATGTATATTCAACCCAATCGAAGTGTCCCAAGCCGCAATTGTCGACTGCTCCGTGAGTTTTTAACTACATAATTCGTGTTATTGGCTCGCAAGGTCATTAAATTGAATTTAAAGTTTGATAGTCGTTCATGGCTCTCAAAGGAGATTCGTAATAACAGGGATGGACGAAGGCGCATGGAACCAACGCTGGTGCGAAAATCCCGCAATTGCGTTGTGTCTTTCTATGAGTCCTAAGTATAAAGGAGTGCTGCATAAGTTATCATAATTTTTATTGAATTTTACAGTGGTTTATATTAAGTATCTTTTATTTAGTATTATACAAACTAGAAATATGTGCTATATTTTATATACCCGTTTTTGAATCATACTCAAGAGTACATTAAATTAAATTACGTTGTAAGTGATGTGTAAAATTAAAAATATTTATAATAAAACGCTTACGTTACTTATTATCACAATTACGTACTATGCTTACCAACTGAGAGTTTGAACCTAACGACAGTTACGGCTGGTGAATAAAGATTAATCGTTTTTAAACGATATAGAAATAGCAACCGTAAACGCAGTGTTGACTGCGCGTTATAAATGTTTACAACTAACTTAAATTATATTTGGGATCGCAGGACTTGCAAATGCATTGCAGCCTTTGTAGATGTTCCTCTCATATTTAAATGTGTCCAACTGGGCCACATCACTCGTCAAATCTAAACACGATATCGGTAGAAGTATCATGAACGCGGCACGATGCCAACTTAAACAAAATGGCGTCTTCACGGTCCTATTCTTAGTCGGTGGGCACAGTATTTTGTAAAAAAAAATATTGTCATTGAAATTATTTTTCCAAAAATTATACTTAGATATATGAATAAATTTATACGTAAAATTGCAATATATTTACCATTTTATCGCATACGGTGGAGATGAACGTATAACTAATGTTTTTACTTCATAGTAGTCTACTCAATTTTTTTTTGTGCTATTTTAATATGGTTGACAATTGCTGGCCAGTATTATTCTGTTAGCGTACAATTAGTCGATGAATTATCCGGTACTATAGTATGCATTTATGCGCCAAATCACATTGAGATTTGATCAAATCTTAATTCGTTTGAGGCCTGAGAACCGTTTTTAATATAAAGTAACACAATGAGTACCACTCAGGCAATACGTTCAAATGCCTGTTAATTGGTAAGAGCCTCAATGGGTGTGCTTTTTGTAACTTGTCAGTCGAACTGTTGTTGTTTATGAGAAGAGGAATCCCCAAAAGATACTCGGCTTCTACGTGGAAAGGTTCCAGAATATACGAGGGTATCTTGACACCTAAAACTATATCTGCAGTATTTTGGCGCATATATATACCTACAGATGCTTCGGTGCGCACCATGTGCTCCATAAATAACTTGTCAGCGCGAATGAAGAATATAACAAAGCGATTAAATTATAATATTCGTATTTCGATAACTTCGTAATGAATATACTATAACTATAAGTAATTATAAGCATGTGTTTTCTGTAAGCATTTTTACTTTCATTTTTTTATATCGCCCACCGTTTAACTTTATATTGTTTAGTACATAATTCGGAATTAAGTTTCTTATAGTTCAGCAAAAAGTAGTCTTAGCCTACGCAGTTTGTAACAAACTAGCGTTCCGTCCCGAATTTGTTCGGGTTCAACAATTCATTTTGTATAGGTACTTGATATATAGCCTATGTTCATCCGGAGATTATTCTCGGCATGCACACAAACTCAGAAAATTCGCACTTTCTCTATATAATATTAGGATGTTTAAAATATTGATATCGATTTCTAAAATTTACTATATTGTTCCATATTGCAATATATGTTGCATATTAATAAATATATAATATGTGTTTAGCTATTATATATTTTTCAATGCGAACATATAGACATGAAGCCTCGTCTATACATTCAATATCGTGCTTACCTCTCTTACAACTTTAATGAAGCATATAAGAGCAGTCTACTTTTTTTGTCTATAGCACAAAAAGTGCAGCCAATACTCAAAAAAATTTGGATAAGCTCATTAAACTATATCAGTAGAACATATAATATTAATTTTTTTTGTTAACACCGTTGAATAATACACGAAAATTGATTATAATGCTTTTTTATAGTTAGCAAATATCAGTTTGAAAACGTCCTGTCCAATAAAGTTCCATACGCAGACGAAGTTACAGGCACGTCTAGTTGCTAGTACAGGGATTTCAAGTGGCAGACGAATTTACGAATTTAACTGAAAGTGAGAAATATAAATGAATTAAATATTTTGTTATTAACAATTAACTCCTGCAATGGAATAACTTAAATAATTCTCGTGAGATAATTAATTTGGACATGTTTGAATGAAATCAATATAATAATTTTAATTAAATGTATGTTTATTTATCGCACTGTGTGTAATTATAATGTTGAATACAGATCGAAAATTATTAATACACATCACACGACCCATGTATACTATATTTACAGTATTATTATTTAAGCTAGATCGATGTAAATGTTTGTCGAAAGTTGTCTATTTATTGTATATTAAATACTTCTTGAAATCGAATTGTATTTTTATTGCTTATACACTTTTATTCGATTATACTATACAAATATATAGGTTAAAATAATACAGTGACATACATTCTGCATCCCATTCTGTGTTGTCTGTGGCGTATGTACACAAATAATTCATGACTACCCCCGACTCGAGAATGTGTTTCGTATCTGTTACACGTTTGCTTTGGCCGGGAGACAGACGCGGAGCAATTGGATTACAGGACCGTAAAGGAAAACTTAATACAGCCGTTAAAAACCACCAAATCTACGGGCTATCATACCGAAGTAACCGTAAATAGTCGTCAAACGAGCACAGGACCAACTGATTGGTTGTAGGTGGCCAACGCCAACGGCCATGAAAGAATTAATGAAGCCAACGGCCATGAAAGAAGCCAAGGCGCATTTAATACTGGCTTTCCGATAGTGCAACGTGTAAAAAGATTCTAAAAGAAGGTTGGTAGGAAGCATACCCGAATACTGTTAGAATCGAACTGGTACAGAGCCTAGTGACTTCCAAATGTGAGATCGTTCTCTATAGCCTCGTCTGTTGTTCAGCAGGGTGCACCGCGATTAGGGGTAGTTAACTTGAGCTTAAGGATGGAGCCCCTTACACCCTAAGACCCAATGGCATGTGGAATTAAAAATCATGTTTGGACTCTATCTCGCATAGCTCTAGGTTTGGCTCTTTTTATTACAAATTACTAGTTCAATGGGACCGACTAATACAGCATGTGGCAGACTAATACGACATGTGGCAAACTAATACGACATGTGGCAGATTAATTCGACACAATAATTTCAAAGGTAGTTAAAAATAGTTTTGATTTTCAGTAGCACTATAGGGTAAATAAACTAAATTTGATTCTACAGTATTTTTTTTCATGATTTTTTAAAAATTGAATCAAATGAATTTTTGGGTAAGTAAAATGAATTATAGAAATGAAAACATGCATTTTATGTAAAAGGCACACTTGTGAGACGTATATTTTTAGAAATATTTAAATTTGTAAATTTATAGCAGTTATGGAAATGACGATGTTAGGATGGGAATGACATTTTCATTTCTGGAAATGACATGACATGTCTGGTAATGTTTTATTTAACAAACATAATTATATAGTACACCTTGCCAAATTAATTCAAATGTTATCTAAGGATGAATAGTTTAGAACTCAGGGTTTCTAAACAAAATATCATTTTAATCAACATAAGCTTTATTTCTTCAATAATAAATAATTCAAATCTCTTTGGTAAAATCAGTCATAGAAATACAATCAAGTCTTATCGATTTCCTTTAAACTCTTAACAATATTAAGACTGCTATTCTAAAGCCGTTCACGATTTAAAAAAATTATCATCAGCAATCAATTTACAGAATACCAAAACTCAACACCTATGGAATGAAATAATAGTAAGTACTTAAAATCTTAAGTACCTAGATATCTTTTACGCCACATTATTAAATCTTTTGGAACAGCTCGCGAAAACAACATAAAATCATTCTACGAATCGTTTAAGTCTTAATATTTAATTATTTATTTATATCAAAAGAAACCTTTTTATCTGACAAAATTACAATATTTTTTGGCGTACTACAAATAACGTTAATTTTGGGGGACGTATTTGATATATTAGTAAGAATACGGCGAGATTTGTACGTCCTTATGAGAGGTGCTACATATTCAGGGTTTCTTGGGTCTTTTGAACTCTGTCCAGGGTGTTCTTCAACAGTTTCAGAATAGTTGAGGACTTTTGAAAATCCTGTGTTTATCGTGAACACAAATATATTCGCAGTGAAAACAGCTGGCCTTTCTAAATACCATATTAAATAAACCTTCTTTCCATAACACTTGATGAACATTTAAGGTGCCTTGGAATGGTTTCAGATTCTTGGGAAGTAGAGCTTCTTTGGCTAAGACTTCATCTTCAGTGACATTCATAATGGTATTGTTTTCAACATTCCGCTTTACAATGGCTATAAACTGATCAAATGTACTGACGTCTTGACCAAAAGCCACTAGACTGTCAGCAGTTCGTTTTAGTACTCCTCCAATCCCATCTGGGGGCCCCTTCCCATGTCCAGCTTCACTGTAATTCCAAGTTATTGCCTTAAGCTGTGGAAAATCCCTAGAAAGAGCTGAAACTATGTAGAAGATGTATTTATTGCGGTACTGGG
>PDGT01000002.1:1081742-1116359 GCA_003671415.1 Megathymus violae
CTGAAAAAGAGTAAGGCTTTGATCATTGGAAAATTCTTTATATGATAAAACATTATCCTTGCATGAAGTACATTCCCTTTTTAAACAAACATCATTATATCGAGAACAACACAAGGATCCTAAAAGCGGTTCAGAATTGGTTTCCTTTATTATATCTGCTTTATGTAGACATAGAACTGCCAAATCTATATTACTATGAATTATACAGGCACAAGTTTCCCTAAGTGCCTTGTTAGGGAAGATCACCCAAAATGGGTGATATCTACAAAAAAAGGCATAACTTACAGGAATTCCATACTCTAATATAAATTTGTTGTGTAATTGTTTTAATGGTAATATTAACTGTCTTTTTTGTTTTTGAACCTTATTTCGAGTGATGTACTGTTTTTTGCCTGGTACAATTGAGCTGTTTGAACCTTGTTCAAAGAATTCTCTAATAAGTATTGGTAACCTTTGCCTTGTTCGTGTTTCTTGAGCTATTCGCGTGTCTTTAACTTTTTTATCCCGTTTCTTTATCTTTTTTGAAACCATTTGTAATTTATCGACTGTCATCTTTCTTATCTTATTTTTCAGACTCTCATTTTCCTTTTTTAAATTTTGTATAATATTTATTAACATTTTACGTCTTTTTTGTTCTATGTACCTGATGCGTCTTATTTTTGTAACCGGTGAAGTTAAAGGATCTTCCTTAGCTGTAGTCTTTTGTGTGGTCTTTGTGACCGATATGTCTTTGAGTCTGTTATTTTCAATAACTACCACTTCTGGTAACTTAGTTTTATTGATCTTACTTTTTTTATTTTCCCTGAACCGCTTTGATGCTTCACGCTATTTTTTCCTTTGCTGCCGTTGATCCTTGGGAGATTTTTCATTAATAGGAATAACTTGTCCCTTTTCTTTCTTCTTCAAATACCTTAGTCTTTCGTTTTCTTTTTCTCTTTCGTACATTTTTGGGTCATTTTTTAGTTCTGCATACCTTTTACGTTTATAGGCTAATAAATTGGCGGTCGATATTTTCTTGCTCATGATCACCAAACCTAGAACAATATTTTCTATGTAACAGAAAGGCACCAGTCAGAGACGAGATGCAGTCCACCTTGGACTTGCTGACTTAAACTACAATTACATAAAACCACACAAAAGTAACAAGATATAAAGATAATAGTCATTACCAGTTATCATGAATCATTTCCATCTTAAACATTTTACTGGGGATGATCTTACTGGAAATGAAATATTTTGTTTCAAGTCGAGACATGTTCGCAAAATATAGCTTCAACGTAACAATAATAACCTTCAAGGCCACATGCAAACAAACTGAATACATAAAATAATTAATAGATAACATATATTTGTTAATTACACTTCAATGCGAGCTTTTGGTAATGATGTGCATCCGTGACAATCTTCGTGTGGAACTTTTTAACAATATATTTTGTGAGCCAAATGGACTGTGTTCACACGTCCGCTAGTTCAGCAGCCTGTTGAGGACCTGAGGAAGGTGCAAGTGGGGGTCGACACGTGCTTTGTGCCATAGAATAAGAAAAAAATACCATTTGACGAGCTTTTAAGGAAATGATGAAAATATCGTAACATTTATTGAATAATTTAATTTAGACTTAATATGATAGTTCACTATGAAAAGCTTTAGCATTAATGAATCTTTGTTCTATAGTTATTATATAGAAATTTTAAAAAACTCTACCTTATCACTGTTTTTGGTATTATTTTGAGACTAAGTTTTAAAAGAGTGATTTGTCATCGAGATGGAAATGACGTTAGATACGTGTTTTGTTAATTTTCTGCAAATATTTAGAGTTCCCGGTTATAAAATTATCGGCGCCTTTAAATGAATTTAAAAGAAAACATTTGTAACTGATTCAAATGACTGAAAACATTAAATAACGACACAGTGATTAAAAACATTTTTTTTATGCGTTTAGTTTATTTACCCTATTACAATGCTTAAGGGGCGCTAAAAATGTAACTACTTTATCATGGAGCGTGGCCTCGCCGTTACAGTTAATACCCTGTCTTGGGTTTCATTCATTATTGATACTGTTTGCATAAGTGGGATTTTTGCAGGACAGTCCTGGCCTCCGCCACCTGACGATGTATCGACAGAGCTGTCTGGCACATGTACATTTGAACAGCGCGACACTCACTCAATCAGTCGGGCAATATTTAACTCGTTATCATTATACTTGTTCGGTTAGAATCATGATATTACATACAAAAAATTCATATTGTATGGTACTACACAGGTACTACTACTATTAGTACTACTACAGGCCTATGCCTAGCAGTGGGCGTTTTCCGGCTGAGATGATGATGGTACTATACGAGACAAGCATGTGGATTGAGTGTTATTTCCAAATGAGTGATTCAATGTGTAATATTGAATTACATAGAAATAAGTATACAGATTAACATCCCTGTTGTAATATAATGTACCTACAGGTATTTAATATTGACTATAGGCATTCGCCAGTTGTAAATTATATTTTTGATGCCTTCTGTGCTTCGTGAGCATCGTACTGAGGATTATCATTTGTCAGTATTTATACCTTCAGGCATACGAACTGTTGATTGTTGGATTGCGCATTAAACCTTTCACCTATCTGCACCGGAACGACCAAGGTCGTGGAGTATTAGATCGAATTGCTAGGAAATTCGTGATTCCCTGCTATTGGATTGAAGGCATTCACTGTAAAAGACGCGTTAGTTACTTTTAGTAAGCGATATTTAAGTCAATATTTTCAATGTTGACAATAACGTCCAACTGTTCAAAATTTCCTCTTAGGCTACGCCAATAACGTGCCAATGGCACTCCGCTTACTCTGCTATATAATACTAATAATAATAGTATTTGTTTCATGTCATTTGGATTTTACACTGGAGTACACTTTTCATTTCACCTTTTTTCACTGACTTTTTTACTTTTAATCATAGACTAATGCTTAATTAACGAGGTTTATAACTATGGTCTACTCAGTTTTTGCCATTAAACTGGGAAAACTAGCACACTAGTATTGGTGTTTGTGTTAGTCTTCGAATCTAGGGCCTTTAGTGAATGATTTTTTACTATGCAAGAAGTTTTTTTTTTACACTGTTAACAGTTTCAGAGACCGTTTATAAAATGGACTTTAAAAAATATTACAGTCATTATAACATACCACAATGACAGTCACTCCACGGGCTGTAGGGTCTATATTATCGCATCGACTAAATAACCATTTAATGAAATTATAGAGAAAGCATAATGTTCGTTGTTTGTTCTGAAAAATGGAACGAAGGGAAGGTAGACGCGTCTCTATAGCAACCGTAATTCACAACAAGTAATACAATTTCAAAACTACTTTGGTTTAATTTGGTATTGTGTGAAATATATGATATGTTGCATACATATTATATTATTAGTGCCCTAAGTAAGTAATTATTTTATAAAAATCGCTTTTAATCACGACCTTGTTTCACTTTATAATCGCACAACTCGACAAACTTTTATTTGTGCCACAGTTAATTTAGTTAAATAATATTAATAACTAATTAGTAAACAGACGTAATTAAAATCAAGCAATGCATGCATATATTTGCGTGTAGTAAGTACACGCGAATCAAATTGCATTCTGGAACACAGTTAAACTTTTTGTATATCCTAGATGTGTAAAATATATTATTAGAATAGAAGTTCTGTTTTTATTATTATTATATTTATATCTATAAGTATTCTTTCAGAAAGACGATTCTGTTTATTAATAAGTAAATTAATCAGTCTATTTCTTAATTCCACGTAAAGAAGACATGCTTTTCTAAAAAAACATAATTATCATAAATTTTATAATTTCTCATGCTTTTATTTTTTGCTTCCTATATTCTTAGATAACCTTTAAAAAAGCTTGTGGTCTTCAAACAGTCCAACATCGCGATATAACTATATATCTATATAAAAGGCAAGTATTCTGAGCAGAGCAGGATTTAGATGAAGAGGTCCTAGGCTATTTCACTTATGAGGACCTTTGTATCGTCGGGATATCAATAGGTTTTTTAGGCACATCAATATTTGTCATAGCAATCTGTGAACATATGAAATATACTTTGGTGCATTCTAATATATACCTACAAACGATTAATAATCTGAATATGGGCTCCTCTCGATCCGAGGCCCTAGGCAGAAGCCTAGTTAGCCTACAGGAAAATTCGGCCCCGCCTCTAAGAGTATTTTTAATGTACATAGTCAAAAAAGGAACATATGGAGCACCTGACAAGGGAGTGGTTATCACCACCCAAGCACCTCTGTATCACCGAAAACAACGATAGAAGCGTTGCCGGCCAAAATGGAAGCAGGGAATCAATAATAACTGACGTTTCAATATTACATCCCAGTTGAAAAAAAACTAATTTCTATTTTGTTCTAGAACGAGGTGGTGGCCAGGCAGGTAAAAAACCGAACGTCACGCAAAACATCTACAACGTAGACGCTTTATTTTGTAGCTTTAAATTACAACATAACTAAGAGTATGGCGGCAATGAGCTGTTTGATCCTGTATCAGTTGCTGGGAGCGTTGCTAGGAGTCAACGGGAAATGGGTGGAAGGGAGGGTTGACACGAAAGAGGTAATGCGGAAAACATATTAATTACATTCGGTGAACTTGAGGCCAAATAATTATGTATATTAAAAAGAGAACATGTACGGTAATTGAAATAAAATTTGTTCAAATTAATAACTTTCTCCCCTTTTTAACTGTATTAATAATAATATTTAACATGTAAGAAATTATAATTTGGAAAATATGTACAAAGGATTAACAAAATATAGAATAATATAAATCTCTTTCAGTAACACTAAATTGTTAATATTGTATAGGACATTGCAGTTCAATCGATAGTGACTGTCTGAGGAAAGTTCCCGAGTTCGATTCCCGGTCGGGACGGATGTTTATTCGGCCAATATATAATTTGTTATTAGGTCTTGGTTCGTTGTAACGTCTCAGTGATTTCTAGTGCACACTGAGTTAGTGTTTATTATTTTTGTAAAATTTCTCCAAAATATCTTTGTTACATTGTTGGCCTTCCAGTTCCTGTATGTCTTATTGCGAAAAGCTGTACACCCCTTTAAATATTTCTAGAACTGGGCATTTCTTGCGCGCTTTTGTTTCCTGTCTCTGGAGGGACAGTTCGAGTACTTGATAGAGTTCGAGAGAGACATGGGCACACCCAACCTGTTGCTTTATTACGACGACGAGAGCCAGTGGCCAGCTGTTTATCACAGCGGCAAGGTGAGGTAGAAATAACATAAGTATCATTTTTATCAACTGTAAAAAAAATAGGCAGGAGACTAGGCTTTGAATTCATCCGTTTGTATTTTCTTTTCATGTTATTTTCAATATCAGAAGATAATTTAGAAACTTTGGAACTTGGAAACATTGTTAATCAGATAATACCCGGCTTTACTGCCCCCCTCGAGAACGAACCTGTGTCGGTAATTTGGATGTTTGCCAGATAAAAATATAAAACCCATCTTTATTTCCAAAGGTTGTATGAAAGAAATGGCATTCAAATGATAAAACTGCTTTGTATGTTGTGTTATTCATTGTTCATTTAGTTTCATATATTTCTTAATAAATCAAATTTAATATTTCAGTCTTGCAAGGAACGTGAAGCCGTGTTGAACAAGGCAGGGCAGAACCAAGTTATAAAATTGTCCCACTGGTACCCGGATACGGAGTTCTCGGGATGTATCCTTACTAAGGCAAAGAAGGAGCTGCCTGCAGGGAAAAGGTGGGTATGGTCCGCGCCATATTATTCACTTAACAAGAATGCACGCAAATATAATCTCCCGTATATTTTTATCTCTGTAACTCCGGCTTCAGTGGGTTTTATCATTTTAGCTAAGTAAAGGTGAATTTGGGATTTTATTTTCAAATATTGTGTATGAGTCGTTCGTTCCTACTATAGAAAATACTAGATTCCACAATATTTGACGCGCAATGTAGTTGTCTCACCCAGCAGATTTAATGATATGCGATGCTCTATATTCTAAAGATATATTTTACCTGTTTCCAGTACAACAACTCCCTCACCGAAAATGACGACAAAAAGTTCCACAAATAAATCTAAAAACAATAGTTCCAATAGCACCAAAAACGATCTACCCTCTGACCCATTCTACTATAATCAGTTCTTAAAAACTACTACACCGAAATCAAATTCTACCATGGTAGATACAAATGCTACCACTTGGTACGAATTGTTGCCAACTGATGATTTAAATATTTCGACTACGGAACTACCTGAAGATGAACTTTGGGAGAGCATCGGTTCAGAAAAAAATAGCAGTGACTTGGAGAATTTAAAAGACGTGGAACTTATGTTTGATAATAACAATAACAGAAGTGTAAGTAGATATTATTTTGGCATAGTGGTTTGGCAGGAAAAAGTAGTGGTAGGCTAGTAGTTTGATTATCAGTCTTCCGCACGGGAGATTCGAGTTCGTATCCAGCATGCATCTCTAATTTTTCAAACGATGTGTTTGTTACAAATTAATTTGTCACTTACTTCCGTAAAGAAAAACATCGCGAGGAAACCTGCACACCTAACAGTCCTCCACAATGTTATTTATATTATTTATATTTATATATCCATAAATTGAAAATTAGAGCCATGTGTAGAATCCAAACATGGCCCGTGCGGGAGGCCGGCATTAACGATCTGCGGGACATCGACTAAGCTTCCAGTTTTGATATTATTAATCTAAATGTTAGATTAAAGTCTCTCAAAAAGATGATAAAGTCATAATACATCTACCTATAATAATACTTTAGCTTATAAAGAGCCTTCATTTTCGAGTCGGAGCCAATCTCACCCGCTCGTTGTGCTGCTAAATGACGGACCAGATTATGGCGGAGGACCACTTGTATTGAAATTAACAATGGTACTCGTGCATGTCGATAGGATTATTATCTGCCTTGTTAGTGATCAATATCTTTCTAGAATTATCACTCCTTATTTGACGGCAATGCGTCTGTGATGCCTTTGATATTACGTGTAGGGCCGGTGACCACTTACCGTTAGCTGGCCCGTCTCATTCATTTGGAGAATTTGCAGTAAACTCGTCTTCCTTCTTACGTCACTCTGTATCGCATCTGTTAACTGTTCAGCACAAAATAAAGCGCTCGATAGAGCTGTACGAGCGCTACCGCCGCCGCCGCCTGAACTCACAAGCCAGCGAGGACGGCCACGGCGGCGGTGCGGACACCGAGAAGCTGATCGTCTCGTGCCACAACTCGAGGAGGTTCCGCTCTGCCCGGGAGCGTTGGTGGTTCATTGCTATCAGCAACTGTGATAGTCCGAAAGTAAGTGAGGTGATATATCGTTTCTGATTGAATTCCGCACAATACATTTGTAATAAATCGCTGCTATATGATGAAACCGTTCTTTTGTGTGTGGTATCTAGGGTACTCGACTCTTGGAACTCCTCCGTTATTATCACAGGTTGAGTGGACCAGGGGTGATGTAACATATTTTGCAGGTTTTGGTTCAGAAATTATTAATTAACAACAATACATCTAAAGTTATGTCCAATTATTTGGAATCCAATCGTTTTTCCTAACAGTTAAAGTTTTACAATAGAGTTAAAATATCTATTAAGCGCCGACGTAAACATGTATTGATTTTAATATAATAAAATGTGATATTAGATTGTCTACTAATATTGGCCAATTCGTGATTGTTGTCCGTTCAATAATTAGTTTAATGTTATAATTATAACTCGGTGCTTAGAGAAATATTGTGTCACTTTCAGGGTCTGGATGTGAAATATAAATTCTTGATGACAAACGGCCCCGACGGTGACTTTTGGCATGAACACTTTTCAGCGGACGAGTTTTGTAAGAATTTTTCCTATCCTGCACTTACGGTGTCTTGGTTTAATGCCTATTCAACCTGAATTATACAACTTATTAGATTGCAACTTGATTAAGTGCGGATGTTTGTGATGTCTCATATACCACAATGCCACACACACTCACGCACGCACACGTACAGACACATAAAGGTAGTGTGTGACTGTATTTGTATTCTTTATGTGTCACATGAATAGTTGTTCTTTAATCTTTGTAGTTTATTGTGTTTGATGTTTCGCCTGTGTTTCTATGTTCTCTACGACTTGTACTTCTCAACGCGTAAGGGGAACAACTTCGTATGACTGCAACGTTCCCATCGCAGACGTCCTGCCGATCTTGCTGGCGTACACGTTCGCTTACGTGGTAGTGGTGGTGGCGGTGGTGATGTGCAGCGTGGAGCTCCGCTCGCGGCACCTGCTACACGCCACGTACAAGCTGTTCGCGGGCTCGGTCGTCGCACAGCACTGCGGAGTCGCGCTTCAGAGTCTCGCCGGCGTGCGGTACGCAGTGCACGGCATCGCCAACGTGCCCGCGAAGAATGTCGGTTTGTCGGATTTTCTCAAATGGAACACTAACATTGATTGTCGTATACGCTGAAATTTACTTAAATATGTTTTAGATGGACCGCACCACAGATGTTGTATTTTGTGTTTTTTCTGATTCCGTATTTCTATCGACTATACTATATCGACATACTGCCGCACAACATTATATTTGTCATGTTGTTTTGTAAGGTAATTTCATAAAGAACGTAAGTACGTCAATGGTTGCCAAAACTATAGATATTTTAATAGTGACTTCATGTCCAAGTGCTGATTTATCAGGTAGCAGAAGCTTCATGCATTACGATGCATATAAAATTAATGAGTGTTATTTAATTAAACTTAATTTGTATAATTCTTAGTGAGCTCTCTAGATACTAATTGATGCATTTAGCACGAAAATGGTGAGAATGAGTTAGGCTGAAAAGACTAATCGGCCTGCCCATTATTATATACTTATATTATTAGATCAGCAGTTGTTAAGAAGACAGGTGAACACATTGATTTCCTTGGGTACGTTTTGTATAAAGGAATGTGAACATCAAGGCACTGTATGAAGTATGAACTTGTAGTAATTTGATAGCGGATATCTTGCTGTTACTGACAAGTGCCTTCACGATATTACTGCAACATGTTGGGAAATAATAATATCGCGGAATAAATATTTACAGAGATATTATTCTGTATAATTTTACAATGTTACCCTCAGTTCTCTTCCCCAAAAGATTTTCACGTTGGAGCTTTCTAGACGTCCCTGTTTACTACATAATAATTCGTTAGGTGGTCATTGTATTATGGTATTTTCAACTATTCTCTTTTCAGGTGAATTCTTCTGCGGAGCATCAGAGATGTCGTTCCTGCTTCTGTTGGTCCTGATGGCGAAGGGCTACACCATCACCCGCGGCCGGCTGCAGGTCGCTTTTACCATCAAGCTCACCATATTCATGTGCTGTTATGTCGTCACTTACATCGTACTTTTCGTGTATCAGGCTAAGGTAATCTGTCACGAAATATGCTTCCGGGACCCAGTAGTAAGACTTACTACCAGAACTTGGTAATAAGACTGCCTGCCGACCGAAGTACTTTTTCTTGTACTTCGAAGTGTCTGTATGTTTTAGTACAAAAGCCACCACACGAACTGATGGACCATCTGATAGTAAGTAGTCACCAAAATTAGACATCCATACCAAAGGCGTCGCATACCTACAAGTATCCAGTCAAGTAGAAACTCGAGAAAACCGTTTGTTACTTGGCTCTGGAACATCATAATTGGAACACGCATAAATATATATAATATATTTATCCCCAATCATGATTAGGATTAGAAAAGGGTGGTAGTTAGCTAGATATGTTCACTTAATCCATGAGTACCATCCTAATTTAGTTGGATAGTAGATTCGTAGAAAATATATGAAGGTCCTAAACCATGATTAACGTACTTATTTCTGTTCTCGCTGTTTCTTGTACATTAATCCATGTAACGTCTTCTGTCTGCCTGTACATTAATACATGTTATGTCAGGCGTTCGATCCCGGCGAGGTGCTGTACCTGTACGAGAGCCCCGCGGGCTACGGACTTATAGTGCTCCGCGTGGCGGGCTGGAGCGCCTTCGCCTACTCCACCTTCTTCACGGTCAGGAAGTACCCGGAGAAGGTAGGTGGAGCTGCCGTGTGTTCCAGAACAGATTTTTCGTACAGCGTCAAGCGATGAAGTATTTGTATAATCTCTTCAATATCCAGAAATCTCATCAGTTATTCCATATTCGAAATGAAAGACCGTCTTAAACGAATATAGCACCACGAAACGAGACACTCTAATATAAGTTAAACGACTTACCCGTTACACTAAACCTAACACATTTTTGTTGCAATTTCACTACTACGCTGTCCAAATTGGACCAGCGAGGTGGCAGAAGCAAAAAAATTACATCAACAAGTGTATTTATACAATAACTGAATGATTAAATGATTTTGACTTTGAGATGAGAGTATCTTTCAGGCTTAATAAGGTAGGCATGCTTATCGACTGTCATGGTTCGCAATTGAACGCAATATAATCAAAACAACTTATTACGAACGTTTTATTTGAATATAAATTTTTGCTTTCATTACTTTTTTGGAGTTTTGCATTTAAAGGGAAAGAAAACTAAGCAACGCAAGAAACTCCACGGCATATTTAAGTAACTAATTTTGTTGATGAGAGCGAAAAATCTTTAAAAGTTTCCGTTTTCTCTAGAGGGGTTATGGTTATGTTAGGTATTGATTGAGACCTCTTCAATAACCACCTGCCACTCATAGGGAGGCTCCAGGGTCATGTGATTTCACCATCACTGGTAAATAACCTCTTTTTCAGAACATGTTCTATTGTCCATTCTTCATCTGCGGCACGCTGTGGTTCTTCGCGGGACCACTGTTTATTTTGACAGCTAATTCTTACATAGGTATGTTTTGGAAATTATATAATATGCAAGTGAAACGACAATATATAATTATTTTCGTTATAGCGCGGTCTCTACTTTACTATTCTATGTGATCCATTGGACCGTTATTCCCTAAAACGGAACGTATACTACGTTGAGTTTAACGTATTTTACGTTCCATTTATGGTAATTATGAACCAGGTTTTTATAGTAGTGTTAAGAATAAAAATACGACTGATATATTTAGGACTTGTCTCAACTTTTTAATATTTACTATCGCAACTTACCTTGCCTAAACTAGTAGACAGATAGTAGACAAAAAAATGTCTCCAATCTTACATTTGGTGTATTATTGTAATCGCGTTTATTTCAGCTTTTAATATACAGTTATTTTTCAGACAAGTGGGTGAGGGAGAGTGTCGTCATAGCAGTTCTGCTATTCATTACTTTCAGCGGCCATATTATGTTTTTGGTAAATTTCCTTTTAATACTTTTAGCAAATTATTAAGAAAATATCATTAATTGAGTAAATATATTAAACATATTGTATTCATTACAATCTCACTAACAACATTGATGATCTTATGCTTATTAAAGTACAATGGACATTTATTAATATGCTACTGTTTTATGTTAGGTAACAAATATCTATACATTGACTAATGTTCGCTTCGTGCTCGAAATTCGCCTAACATAATTAACTAACGTTATGTTTTCAATTTCATTTCAATTGCTTAAGTTGGGCAATATTTATTACATAAAAAAAAAACATTAGACAAACTGAATAGAAAAAGGAGTACAAAATTTTCTCTTCACGTATTATACGGATTAAAAATAAATTGCATTGTTATTTTTAATGCGTGTAAGCGTATTATACAGTTTTGTAAATTACATTGCTTTATTTTTATTATACACTAACTGTGCCCCCGACTTCGTCTGTGTCGTATTTTACAAAAAAAAATATTTAATAGAAATAGGAGTAGCCTAAGTTACTCCTTATTACATCAGCTACCTGCCAGTGAAAGTACCGTCAAAATCGGTCCAGTCGTTTCAGAGATTAGCCGGAACAAACAGACAGACAAAATTGTAAAAAATATTATTTCGGAATATGTACCGTATATACATTTATATGCATGTAGTAAAGAGCGGTTATTTTAATATAACAAACAGACACTGCAATTTTATTTATTAGTATTGATAAACTGGTGATAATTTCTAAAGTTGCAACCACTGTGTTCGACTGTAGAACTTATGTTTTAATGAAGTAAAATATATGTATAAAAATTGTCTCATTCACAGCTATTAACATTACCGGTGTTCGCGAACAAGAACTTTCCGTATCACGTGCGAACGACTCAAATCGGCGTCATGGAGGTAACGCTGTTTGTACCATTGCACCAACTTTGAGTGAATCACATTATTATATTAGTTTTTTAAGAATCATAAGCTTTATTGAAGTGTGACACTTTTTATGTACTGTAACGAGATGGTGATATGAAAACAGTGAATTTCGTATGATTTGGTCTGTGTGTAAAGTATGAATGGAAGGAAATTTTCAAGGTTGATTTTACAAGTTTTTTTTATAACCATTCCTGATGGTAAAAATGGCTACTCTACAGGAGTTTTCAATATAATTCTGTTTTTATCTTTTACATTTTTTATCACTGTTATCTTTTTAAAATCCTCCAACCGACCGTGGCTTAATATAAAAAAAATGACGTTGAAAATTTTAACACAGAGAAAGTTACGATATTATAATTAATATTTACTATATAAAATTATTGAAATTCTAAAAGTAAAAAGGAGCGCCCAACGTGGGGCTCGAACCCACGACCCTGAGATTAAGAGTCTCATGCTCTACCGACTGAGCTAGCCGGGCTGATGGCAAGGCAATGAAATTGAGAAATATAATTATTCAATAATATTGTCGTGTAATAGTTCATATTTAATAGCAGTTTGGGTTATTTTCGTATTTTATATATCTTGTTTATTATAAGACTATTTTCTTAACAATCCAAAGATTTAGAATCTATTTGAAACGCTTCTCTTGTTAGTTTTTTTATATTTCGACGATTCTAGGTGTATGTCTAATAGACAAATGGCCTTTCTTTATCATAAGTGATCGACGAGTTAACGAGTTCATGGTTCATCGATAGTTTCAGTTTTTTCCGAACTTTCTCCGTGTTTCGGATGAAATTTACATCGTCAGTCCCCATTTTAATATTTAGATGGCATGCGTTAACTCATACAGGAGAACTTCGTGTTGAGTTATATGAAGATATTTAAAATTCGGTACTAACACCTTTATTAGTTTCTACTGGATCATCACAGTGGACGAGACCGTTTCAATTACCACGGGAGATATATTACCACTGCAGTGGTATTGATTTGAAGTCTGAACGTCAATCTTATGTGATGGTGATAATGTAGACCTTGGTAGGTATTGAAGTGTTTTTTAATAAAAAAAACCTAAAGCTTTGCTATTTAAGCTATATTTGTATTTTTATCTTCCAAGGTGACAGGCAACACTGCGCTAGACGGGTTCGGCCCCACCGCCTATCATCCCACTAACGGCGCCCCACAGACCGTCATAATTCCTCTCACTAGGTAACTACTGCATGTTCCACTAAATAGGTGTTGTTTTGCAGAGTTTTTGGCCTGGTAGTTTTTATAACATAGTGCTCTACTGTGGCAGTTGGCACCGGTGAACTATTAGAATGTTCTCTGAAAAACGGATTGAACCCGAAACATATACAACATAAACAACTATATACCAAACAAATCTTATGCACAGGCTGAGGATGCATGAGGCAAATGGTTTTCAACTTGACTGTTGGCTAGCTTTGCGTTATAAATTGGATGCAAAGCCTTAAGCAACTACCTACTTCCCTATGCACAGCTAGCACGTGTTCGTGGTCCCCGACTGGATGGAATTGCGTGTGTATTTTCGCTGCAAATTAGTAGTTGACTGAATAAGATGGCAAAGCAAATAAGTTGTATAAACTTTATTTCAAATATAAAGTAGACACTCAGCCGCAAACATTTCAAATCAAATATTTGCCCCCTAGTCTAGTTGTCTGTGATATCTCTGTTGTTGTTTAAGTATGTCCATTTCACTCGCTGCACAAAGAGTGAGAGTATGTTAGTATGCGTGCGTTCACTTATTTTATTATGTACATATGTTAGTGACAGTGGGTATCATTGTAATGTACGATTACATTTATTTTTGACAGGAGAACGGAGGAACTAATAGGTAACATGTACAACCAATACATGGCATCCGCGCCCCCATTGTCTTTAGATAACGACACCCCCAAGCTCAATGGAATACCTAAACGAATGGATTCATTCCGTTCACGCAACGCGCTTATTCAACAAGACAGTACGGATACAAACACGTCGGAAGACATAAATCCTTACATTCCGAAAAACAACGAACCAGAAATATTTACCGTTGAGAATCAAATGTCAAAAATCGAAAAAACGCGGGAAAATGAATTGTCATGTCTGTCAAATAGTGACGCGGCAGTGTTGCCAGTCGAAACATCTCAAAAATTAATAAAGAAGAAGAGCACAGACAGTGATAATTCTAAAAACGAGTTGCCGAGTGTTTTACGACCGAGAAGAAATATGTTGGAGCCGATCAAGAGAGATGATGTTCCTTCGTGGTCTCTGGCAAAAGGGCCTTGTGTCGTGGCAATGCAGCTGAAGAAGAAGAATTCAGACACTGAAGGTATGTAAGATAATTATAGCAAGTCAAGATGAACTTCACTGGACCTATTACAGATGTGTTGTTATACTTACTATGAACTGATTTATTTATCTTGAACATAAATAAGTCTACACGACAACCAAAGTGGGGCTCGTTTCAGTTATTTTATACGCCTTAGCCGAAACAACATGTTTTGTCTATTGCACTAAGACTGGGTTGCCATGTATCACTTAAAAAATCTTGATTTTCAAAATCCATTGCAATTTGTATATATTTTCCAGATTCACCAGGATCTCCAAGCGGCAGTCTTCTCCTGACAAACGGTAGAAAGGTCCCTCCTGTCCGCAACGGTTTCCAAAATAGTTCTGGTGAAATTTCCACCATCCACGAGGGACACATACAGAGTTATAGCAACGCTGTTAGTAAAGCTACCATTGACTTGTTCAGTGCCGGGAATAGAGGATAGTATAATACAACAAACAGAAGTTAGTATTATATTGTTAAATGAGGGTAGTTATTGAATAGTTTTACTATGAAATAAGTAGAAATGATAATAGAGTTATAAGAATGTGTGACTGATTTATTTATCAAGTTTTCATAATTATATAATATTAATAATTATATTTTGGAAGTACAACTTGTACGAAACACCATAGTAGGGTAAGTCTTAACAATACTCCACCATTTATTTTCTAGTCAATAAAATGTGTTTTTGAAGTTGTTGATATTATTTTTAAATCAAAACAATGAAGACACATGAACACAACAAACTCAATATCATATATAAACAATCTATTAATAGTCCTATTAAAATAAATGGAAACTAAAAATAAGTTTTATAAGAAACACTTTATTCACTTAAAATTACAGTCTTATCAAGAAATATATCAATTTAACAACAAGAGGATAGTTCCATTTAACTTTTAACTGTATCAGAATGGTTGGAAAAGTATTAATAAGCCACATGTACAAGTTTAATTTTACATGTGCTAGTACATGAAAACTGCCATTAATGTTGAAAGAATCATAAGTGAATCATTTGATAAACTGTAAGCATGAGAAGGTAAAGAAATTGCATCCACAAGCATTCTACTAACTAAATCTTTATAATTTTGTTTACTTAGTTATGCATGCAAAGCAGGCGAGAACATTTGTGAGACAGATAATAGTGATTTAAATGAGAGCATTAAATATTATTACATATAATGTGTTAATTAAATCTGTGGCATTTAATTATGCCATAAATGAATTTATGTTCACAATGAAAAAAAATTATTGTTAGCAACAATGTAATTGATATTTAACATGACATTTCATGTAAATATTAATCAAAATACTATATATTTATGAGGCTCCTCATGTCTCAAAGTCATATCCATAATTGTTGGGCTACTGGTGTTGTACTGAATGGGTTGTGATCCACCTCAATGAATGAGTCAAGGTTACCATCACTCACTTTGGGTAAATCAGTCATTTTCTTTTATAGGAATATGCTAATATTTCAGAGAGACATTAAATAAAATAGATGCATCATGAATTCCCATTCCAGGAGACTTTAAAATCATATTTGCCTCATGGCTGATTGTAATGTTAACAAGATGATAAAAACTAATTTTCAAAGCCACATTTGAATTTCGAAAGCCACACTGTATCAAGGAGCACCATGAGATTGTTTCGTTGCGCGTTTATCTAACTATCCCACTTCTTGAACTCTAAGCCATCAGGTGGTTGCACTTGCACCTTCTTCTCTGAGACATCAGCCCAGTTGGTGCTCAGCACTGTGCCCCCTGACTCCATCTGGGAAAATAACATTTTTGCAAATCCAAAAATTAAAGTAATACTGGTTAAGGATAACTATTCATGCATTTTTTTTTAAACAATTTATTATTGTAATATACAATGTTAGAAATACATCCAGTCCGGTACATATGGTCGTTGGTAAGAATCCCGCTCAAGGTGAAAAATTTTGTGATTTCTAATTTTGTATACAAACATTTTCTAACACAGTGAGTGTTTAAAAATCTGTTACTATTTGTTATTCTTTCATGTAACGTTCACCCTCACGTTTCACCGAAGCTGAGGCTTGCAACACGAAAAGCGGTGTGAACTTGATGGTTGGGCCTTTTCCCAGTGAAGTGCTGTGATTTGCTGCAATTTAGACTGGGTTTTATGTTAACAGCCGACAGGTAAGCAGATTTGCCACTTGACATACTGCAAGGAACAAATCTTCTCTCATTGTTGAGGCCTAAAACGTATCGACGGTGGGGTAACGGTTAAATTAGTTATCCCAAATTCTTACGCTACCCAAAATCTTCGACATAGTTCAACGAATAGTATAATAACAGCCGGGCTATGACCGCAAATACTTATATAGATCCGATATAGAATACGGAGAACAACTTACAAAACTCTTGTTCATAGCGCGCCGCACTTCGTCCGACCCTTCGCCGTAGATTTTCTGGAAAAGGGCGTTGAGTGCTGCATCGCCTTTGGGCTCCTCTTCCTCCTGTTCACAAGACATTGATATAAACATCATGTTTATTGGTCTTCAAGGGACGTCGGAAAGTATTTCGAAAATGAAATTTATTAAAAAACACCCATTTACACTATTAAAATTAATTTTGATACCTATACAATGAAAATTATTACTTAAACCTCCCACTAACACACAACACATATATTTATTTTATTACATAAAACATAAAGAACCATTATACTTGAATCGAAAAATGGATTATTATGTTTTTAGAACATTTTTATCAATGAAAATAATTCAACCATTGTATGAGATAATTACTGTAGCACTAAAATAGTTCTGCTATAGTAAAACATCTTGGAACACCTCATTTACAACTGTAAGTACCTCGAAACAAAGCAGCATAGGACATTCTGACAGGTTATTGGATTATGCATAAAGACTAACGACATATACTCACCATTTTACTGATATCCTTCTCAATTTTATCCCAATCTTTCTTGAATAACCTCGGTGGTTGCTGCAATGGTCCAGATGCGTCAATTACAGCTGAAGGAACAAAAAATAACAATTAGATGATTGTGTGCACCTTGACATAAATAATGAGCAACAAAGTACATTCAATTTTATTTATTAATAGTTAAAAGTCATAAGCTTTTGCCAAGCAGGAAGCTCAAAATCCAAGGAAAAATTCTTATCTATCACATAAAATTATGGCCTGGAGGTAAAGAAGGTACAGCGAAAGAAACTCCTCAGCTTATCTTTAAAAAGAATACCTGCACTA
Organism: Megathymus violae; assembly: GCA_003671415.1. Classification (NCBI taxonomy): domain Eukaryota; kingdom Metazoa; phylum Arthropoda; class Insecta; order Lepidoptera; family Hesperiidae; genus Megathymus; species Megathymus violae. Next base: position 1,099,577 of record PDGT01000002.1, read on the forward strand.
AATACCGAAATATATTGCAAATATAATTTTAATTTATTGCTTGAGGGAAATCAGTTGCAGGAATGTTCCATTGAAACCATACTTGTCATTGATAAAATACCCTTTCCTTATAAGCTGCGATTTTAATTCATAATCTTACTTTAGTATAAAAAGGTGCAAAGACCCCACATAATATTGTTGTACCTAATGCTGGCAGTAGAGGTAGTGACCAAAAGGTATATATTTCTAATATACATAGGGTTTTTGTTTGTATATGATAAATTTTTTATGTAAAAATAAATATAATAATTTAGATATAACTTAGTTGAACTAAACTGAGTGTGATGATTGTATTTAAAAATATTTGCTACCCACCTTGTGGGATTGCCTTCACATTATTTGTCTGCTCCTCTCCCTCCAGAAGGTTCCATCTTAACCCTTCTTTCTTCCTCAGTTTCACTTCTATCTTGGAAGCAGACACAACATGGGTACACATTGATGGGACTATCTCATGGGCTAGGGCAAGCTCCAGGCTATATTCTGCTTCAGAGTCTGGTATTACACTTGATACTGATAGCTAAAAAGCAAATATATTATGTTAACAGTATATTTTTATTTTTTCCAGTATGCTGCTAGAGAATAAAATTTTATTAAACATTACACAATACATATGATGTACTGTAACAATTTCATTTATAAGTGAAAATTATAGTAGAATAAGCACTTTTTAAAGGTACTAAGTAGTTTCATTTAGAGACCATGTTTACATCCTGCACCCATAGATGGTTCTGTTGAACAATGTATGAGGCTATGGCCATCTTTTTCTAAGTTTCTGTACCACCTATTCACCCCATTCATCTTAATAACACATGTCAGTGAGCTTCTTTATCTGCCTGTCTACCTTGCTTTTTCTAGAATTTGTTGTGTAATGTGTCAAAATGTATTTGTTACTAGTAATAAAGCAGGTTATCTACTACTTCCTAATGTCACATTAATTTTGTTGAGGATATCATTTCCTTTAAAACTTTGTATTCATATATTTATATTACAAGCAAAGAAATGTCTAATTTATAAACTTTATTCTACAACTGACTGTATCAAATATTATGCAGAAACATTAGATATCTTTGTTTATAGAACAATATTTACTTGTGTTAACATAGTTTCAAATATTTTGTCTCCTACAAACCTGCATTAGCAAAATAAAGCTGTAAATTTAATATTGTATTCTTTGTCACTGACCATTGTGTATTTGATATAATAAATATATAATATACTTACGCTGCGCTCCCCATACTCCACTTTCACTTTATCACTTGGTGCATTCTTCAACAAAATGGTCACAACCACTAATGAATCTGTTTGATACCAGTCATGCTTGATTTTTGGTTTGGCTGGCTGAAATATACCAGTAACTGATGAAATATTAAATAAATTAATAATACAAGTTGTGATTATGGTGTAGCAGCAGCAACATTTTATAGGATAGCAGCTACCAGAAGTTGTGTCAGGAGTGTCTTTGAATGATAATATCAGTATACATATACAGATATTTAACTTTGATTATTTTTACAGTTTAACATGACAAGAATACTTGGTACACTCTAACACAATAATCTTTTCTCAACTTTCTCGCTTACTTGTATGAATATAATAATTGATTGAATACCCGTCTTAATTTTTTATAGCATAAAATGTTATGTTGACAGTCATGAATGTGAGTTATTTGTTCTTTTTTTCTACCCATGAATTAAGGCACCACCACCGAACAGAATCCATAAACTAATCACAGCAGATTTGTGGACAGATGAGATTACAGGCGTCCATGCCGCTTAAATAGATGTATTCTTGAAACTAACTTAAAACCCTAACAATTTTAATGAGAATTGGATGGAGAGGAACAAGGGGAGTATATAGGACATTTTGGTTTGCTATCAATCCTCGCAGAGTTAGGCAATAATAAGTAATTTACTTTCTAAGCCAACCGAAATATATTAAATAATAATTTTTGCTTTAAAATTTAGTACACATACATACTGTAACAACTAGCTGATCGATTGTATAAACATGCAGTTAAACAATCAATTATAATCTTATGAAGCATAAAAAAGATTCAGATTTAAAATTTTCAGAAAAGAACTATGTTGGTTTGCAATTATTCAGTAGAATATTCATTGTAGTACATCGTTAAAGTACTTGGAAATATCTTTTAGAACTGACCTCTCCAGATGATCCATCCATTGTTTTATGTCCTTACACAGCAGTTCCTGGCACCAACTATAATTTTCACGCTCCGGCAATCCGATAACAATATTTATTTTTAAAACACGAACGCAAAGAACCTAACAAGAACAAACGACAATATGACAAACTGTCATTGTCAATTTGTCATGAAAGGTTATGGTTAGTTTAATAGATTTTTCTAGATGAAAATTTGATTGGTTTGAGTACATAATTAACAAAATAAAATTACTTTATCTAGGATCTACGTCATAGTTATTAATATAATTAATATTGAGTGGGTATTTAACAATATATCTCTTTCAATTTTTATATAAATTTAATAAAGTTCATTTTAAATATCCACAGGTTACTGTATTAATGCATAAACCACGTTACAAGTTTTCATAATCTATTGTTGTAACTTATATATATATATATATATATCTATTAAGTTCTAAATGACAGTGTTCAGCTGATTGAATCACACGATTGAATCGAAGCGGATTTAGAATAGAAGTTCACGATTTAATTCTTTATGATAAATAATAACAGTTTTACCATTGACATTGGGATTGATACTGATGGTACTTGATATATAAAAACTATATTATCTTGCTTCTATGGGCTGAAAATTTTGTTTGTTCTTTTTGCGACGATGGTATGAAATTAATTATGAAGAACTGAAATCTGTACGGTCCTATAGATTGCTCCGATGGTATTCAAAGTATTAAAAACATTTCAATGGCATTTTTTTAAACTCAAGACTATGCGGGTAAGCTACTTTATCTTTTGGATTCTCCTAATTCGTTATTAGTCATTATTTGTTTATCACTATAATACTAAGGTAATTTATAATTGAAAATTAGTGTATATACAATTATTTGTATATTTCAAATTAATATATTTAAACATAAATATAGTGATAAAAAAGTTTTATCATTTATTTTCTTACAGACTAGTCAAATGGGAAGTTGATAGGTAGTTTTTTAGTCTTGTTTTGTCTTTAAATGGTTGAATGGGTTCTATCTTATAACTATAAAAAACCTTGTGATAAAGGTTGTTTCAAAAACAAACAATGGACGATAACATTACTAGTTTGAATGAGATAAATTCCTCTTATCATATGTTAAGTTCTATGTCAAGTGATGTTAAATGCTGAGTTAACATTTATAGTGTGTAAATATCATCTAGGTATATTTTAGTACTTGACTTAATCTATATGTTCCAATTTAGCATTCTCACTCTCTTTTTTTGTAACAATATTCATTGATACACATTTGTACTAGCATCAAAAGGTGTAGATCTTCTTAGTATGAATTAGGTGCCTTTATTTTTTTTTTTAAGTGCCTTTTATTTTTTATCACTAATTATGTTTGCCTATTACTGCCTTTGTTGATCAGGTAAGTTTTGACAAGTACAGTAGGTTTTTATGGGAACCTTTATTGTTCATAAGTAGTAGATAACAAACTCATAAACTGAACAATTTAAGGTTACAAAGATCACATAATTGAAGGTCAAATATCATTATAAAAGGTGAAACACATAGAAATTTAGTGAAATAGCTGAAATGCTATCAAAGAAGAAATCTTTTTGTTTCTTCACAGAGATGTATGCTTCATGTTCGAAGGTTCAAGAAGTATAATATTACCTACCAGCACAGAGTCATACATAGTAGCAGTGCCATGGCAGCAGATGATAAGTGTAATATAGCTGTTTGTCAGATGACATCTGTTGCTGACAAGGAAGCTAACCTACAGGTAGTGAGTCAACTAGTAAAAGATGCCTCCAAGGAAAATGTAAAGGTAAAATGTTTTAATTATATGAAAGGTAAAAATGTATGACAAACAGGGTTAGGTTAGGTTGTACCTAATAGAAAAAAAAAATAGAGTGGTAATAACTTTCTCAAATAATCACAAACTATTCACCATACATGTTGGGAAATTATGAATTTTTTAAATTGTAGTATGAACTTAATGCTTTTAATACGGAACCTTAAAAGCTTGATTAACCATATTTAAAGTGCAATAAATACTCTGCATTTCATTAAGTCCAGTGATGTGACATCATTCAATGATTATTTTTCTGGGATTTTTAGGTACATATATATACTATCACCAACTCTGACTTACGATGAGCTCATAACCCAAAAGTATGTGTCAAACTATCAGTGATTGACAAAATTTAGCAATGTGAATGTGATTGGAAGTTGTGTGTGTTGTTATATATCATACTTTTAGGATATGTTAATTCATTGTTGTGTTGGAGTTTTTTTGGTGATATAAAAAGTTCAAGCATTCAAATCTCTCCAATCTGCATTGCATGGTGAAATACTTCAGGCCTACCACAGGGAAACATCCATGCCATGTAGTGGCTTGCTGTAATAGAGTCATTCTAATTTGTGCAGAACTAAATGTTTATTCTGTTGTGTTGTATTATTCTATTGTTTATATTCAAATCATTTATATATTTGCAGATGATGTTCTTCCCAGAAGCCTGCGATTTCATATGCGATAATATCAAAGATACTTTGAAATCTGCTGAGCCATTACTGAAAGGTCCTACTGTCCAGGCTTACCGGCAGCTAGCAAAAGAGTATAATGTTTGGTTATCTATGGGAGGGCTTCATGAGAAGGTATTGCATGACTTTTTACTGGTTTACAGTCTACTGAAGCATATACTGCTGCCCTGGAATATTCATATTGTTATGTTGTTTGAACATGGTGCAGTTTAACATGTATGAGAACTTTATGTGGCCCATTGTTTTCTATGTCAGAAGACATGTTGACATGACCCATACATTGCTTCATTTTTTAAGGCATAATGGATCCATTTGTTATAATTATTTAATATTAATTAATTATATGTGTTACTCTATAAAAAGAAAACTAATAGGGTTTCATTTGTACAGTCTACTATATAATTTTTTTTTGAAAATTGCAGTGCTTAGAAAACCAGCATGGCTTTTTAAATTTCTTTGTTTTTTTGAATTTGACATATTTATTATAGTTTTCATATTGTTAGTTTGGAAGTTTTAAGTTAAGAGGCTACTAAATATTGTTTCAGGTGTTGCTTGTAGTTACTGCAATAAATATGTTTGTAATTTAAAGAATTAAACATTAAAAATAATAAAATAGACTACACATGAAGTAATTGAATTTATTCATATGAGTGAACAATATTTTGGTGTGGTTACAATTTGTAAATGTAACTATTGTTTCTGGAAGCGAGTTCCCACTGCTGGTACAATATAAATGTAATTTTACTATGTATTAACACAGAACACTTCTTAAATCTGCTAAAGTTCTGGGATGTTCCACCCTGTGCACCACATACAATTGTCCTGTCTAGAGGTTTCTATTAGCCAGTTATATTAGAGTTCACTGGACAGTGTGCTATATCAAATAAACTAAGTATTTGTTAAGTTATCTCAGTTATTACCCATCTTATCTTTTGAAAACTATATAAAGTCACGTAGCTTTGATGACTTCTAGAATGAAGCTGACCCATCCAAGATATTCAATACGCATGTTATCATAGACAGCAATGGGGACATAGTGCAGACATACCGGAAACTACATCTGTTTGATGTGGAGATACCAGAGAGGAATGTGCGTTTGAAGGAGAGTGACTTTTGCCTCCCTGGCGATCATCTCGTTACTCCTGTCGACACTCCTATTGGGAAAACCGGTAAGTTTAGCTTTAAGACGTAAGGAAATTTTTAGTTTCAATTTAGTAGTTATCAAGTTAGTAAAGCAATAGGAACTTGATGGGATTTGGATACCCCTAGAGGTTCGTATCTGGGGTAAGTAAAGGGTAAATAAAAAGCAAACACATATACACTGGCATACAGGCCGAACCGACTCAGGGTGCTTTGTATCAAAGATGGCGTGGATATAGAGAAATAGAAATCCCAACCAAAAAAAACTCAGAAGCCTCATCAGAAGGTCATGTATATCCACACAGTTTTGTGGAATCAATGATTCAACATGAGAAAACCTGTATATACGAGCTTTCCCTAATGCTATCAAAGGTGTGTGAAGTCTAATAATGTATAGTTTGCCAGCGTGATCATCTGTCTCCTGATCCCAGCAGTGGGACAATTATGAGTTGCATTGTTGATGATTACATTTTTGACTTGAAACAGTGAATTATACATATTACATTTAAACAGTAACAGGTACTCGCGGTTGTTGTACTTTAATATTTTTACTGGTAACAATTTCGACCCAATTACCATCACGGTCTTGGCGGGACTCCGGCGGCTCGCAGTTTAAATGTATTATGTCCGCAGTGATGACAATATGTCATATCATATTACATATTAAATGAATCAACAAAAAAGGTAGAAAAGCATCTGCGGGCCTAATTGGTATTGTTACAAAACTTTATGAAAAGGAGATGATGATGAGTTAATAGCTTAACCTTTCCAGGCCTCGGTATCTGCTACGATCTGCGGTTTCCAGAACAGAGTACAGCGCTGAGCATTTTAAACGCTCAAATACTGACGTATCCGTCTGCTTTCACGTACGCCACGGGGGAAGCTCATTGGCATGTCTTACTTCGGTGAGTCCGGACCCCGCTGTTAAGTACAGCGTAGATGAAAGTGATAAACACAAGTATCAAACAACATATAATTCGGTTATGATTTCTTTTCGAGGGTGCTTTTAGGGGTTCGGTGTACGTATGTACGTAAAATCTGAAAGTTGGTGCGTGATCGTAGTGACGTATTGACACCACCAAGTGCCGTGCGAATGTACAGTTTTGTAGTAAAAGATAATATAGTGTAGAACGGGGATTCCCAAAGTGGTCGATATCCCTTGAGATGAAAATCGGGTTCCCAGTTGGCGACATAAACGAAAATTGATTTTAGGAGGCGACGAGGTCTAAAAATCTCTCAAATTGAATGAATCAATCAAATTGAATCAAAATTGAATGAATTTTTAATTTTTTCATCATTACTTTGCGATTCTGATGGTTTTTTTTTCAGTAAATTTATTGCTCACTTAAGTATTTTTAGGTAATTTGTATTGATAATTATTAATTACATTTGATATTTACTGAATTTTATGTCTATTTATTTTGTTAAATTTTGACGAGAAAATGATGTTAATCTTACTCACTTAACCAACCGCAAAGTTTTTAAATTGGTAACTCAGTGTCTGACCTAACTGACTGACTGAGGTATCAGTTCATTTTGGGAAAGGGTGTAGACAGATAGATCTATGACGATATAGAGTTTGAGGAGTTTCTTTCGACGTTTCTTTTTATTTTTTTTTGCATTTAGCCAATTTTAGTCCAAATTATAAATCTTTAACCGTTCCAAATTGGTTAATAGCTTCGTTCATTTGGGATGCAAACAGTAATGAAACGAGGAATTTAATAAATATATTTATTAACATTGAAATCAATCACAATCTATGCTCCGTCGTAGAACAAAGGTGACATTGATAACTCGGGGCGATCACCGCTGCGTTTATTTTCACCTCAGATCTCGGGCTATCGAGAACCAATGCTACGTGGTAGCCGCGGCGCAGGCAGGCGATCACAACGCCAAACGACGTTCCTACGGACACGCGCTGTGCGTGAACCCTTGGGGTGAGGTGCTGGCTGATTGTGGCGACAGCTCCCCGGCGTACCGGCTGGCGGTTGTGTCGGCCGCCAAGGTGGCCCAGGTCAGGCGGAATATGCCTGTGTTTCAGCACAGACGGTGAGTTTGTTACGTGTTCAGGCGCGGCGACATATGGTGACAGGTAGGTTCACAAGCCAAGTAACACAAAAGTGCTGTGCAGTAGTAGATTTACAATATATTGGAAATTTATTTGCTGTAACACATTACAGTGTATCAGCTAGAAATACTTCACTGTTTCGGTAATAAAATTTGCTGTAATTTTCTTACAACTGAATCCAATTAGTATTTTATGTGCATTCATAATGTTAACGGTCGCTCGAAGAACTATTAAATGATTAGTTTATTACGACTAGTGCAACGCTAAAGCGGGAAATGAGCAATCAGCGTTGTTATAAATAAATTACGTCATAAAATATTTTATATATCTGTTGTGCCCAGTCCACAAATCTACTCGCTGTACACGCTAAGCCTCCGCAAGGAACTCCTGCCTGAGCACAAGGCGACCCCTAAGGCCACGAGTTCGGCTGTTCCACCGGAGTCTCTGTGCGCTGATGACGTCAGTTACACCTTCGGCCATGTGAGGATACCGGAGAGTTGTGTGTTCTACAAGTCGGCGTTGAGCTACGCCTTCGTTAATTTGAGGTGAGTGGGAAAACTGATAGAGTGAAAGAGACAGACTGAGGGGTTCGGGTTTTTTTTTATACTTTTCTATACGCTTACGTACACGTGTTAATATTTATTATAACAAGACAAGATCTGGGAAAAACATTCTCGTAGTCTTGCTAAGTTAAGTAGTTCATGAAATTTCTTGTTAAAAGCAGTCTAAGGGTAGGATGTTGACGCCCATAAAGATCTACCAATGTATTTATTTGGTTATCAAACCGAATAATGGGAAGGTGGATTAAACTTACAACAAAGTCTGATTATTTGTTTGAGAAATAGTCCAATTATCTTGCGGCATCCCGCAAGGCGACGTTCTGTCTCCACATATCTATTCAGTGTTATAGACCAAGTTTTACTGGATTTTGACTTAATCATAACATATTGTTGCAGATGCGTGACCCCTGGTCATGTGCTGGTAGCACCACTGAGGCTAGTGGAACGAAACAAGGATCTCAACGACGAAGAAGCGGTTGATTTCTATAGAACCATTATATTGGTACAATCGGTACGTATAGAATGGGACAAGTCGTTTGTTTCCCCTGTTACAAGAGGACAGGCGAAACACGATGTGAGTGAAGAAAGACTAATATTGCGAAGAACTATTAACAAATATGCTGTTGTTGTAATATATATATTCTTATTGTATCATATTTATAGTAATTTGAAGTCTTCGATTTTAAAATGATTCTATTATCGATTTTATTATTGATTGACATTGTTAAAAATATATAAATAATGCACTAACTTATAAGTTGGTACTTCTGCACTTATAGGCCCTGCCTGCCTGTTGGTCAGTTTCTCGTACAATCTACTATGTGATATCTTAAATTATACAGGTTCATACTAATACCAATGTTTGTGTTTTATTTTATATAAATAGATCTTTGTGATTGACTACAATCTGAACCGTTGCCTCTGGTGATGTACTGAAGGGGGTAAAGACACTAACTTAGCGTTCAATCTAAGTACGAGTAAGGTATTTTCATTTTGTTCCAGTTGATGGAAAGAGTTCACATGACCGAGTCGTGTACGGTGACCATCCAGGACGGGCCGGACGCGGGACAGACTGTTCGGGTGAGGCAAATATCCTTTTTTGTTTTTCGTTATGTGGTTTATCTTGAGTTAGGTGCACGATACACTGGCGCACCGCGGTCGGACCGCCGTTGACAACTGAAGATATATCGTAACGACAATGAAAATGTTGAGGGTGCAGTGTTTATGTTGAACGCGGTTTTACATATGAACTACGTATTTGTGACAAGAGTTGCTTACTAGTTACGTTAATGCACAGAGCCCTGTCAAAAAATATCCTTAAATGCTTGAAGTTACCAAGTGAAATGTTAAAGTTTTATAGTATACGTTTGGTGTATGATAATCATAGAATTACTTTATGGTTCCCAAATCAACGTCGGCGACTGTAACGTCCTGTCTGTACATCACAGGTGTTTGTATATGTTGTTTGTATCTGCAGCATCTCCACTGCCACATAATGCCGCGGAAGCGCGGGGACTTCATCCAGAACGATCTCATCTACCTGGAGCTGGCGAAACATGATCAGTGAGTATAGACATAAAATAAAAATATTAATTAATTATTATTATTATTTATTAATTATAACTTTATTGCGTAGTTGGACTTGGTTGTTTGTGATGTGACATTAGGTTAACCTTATCCTGGTGCGAGGACAAGTGCGTCTTAATTTATTTATTATAATATAATAAGGAATGTAATCTAGGTGTGTCTGTACAATAAATCTCTACAAAACGAATAAACTACTAAACCTCTACTGAATACTACTACTGCTGATGAACTACTAGTACAACTGCTAATAATGACAACCATGTCTACTAGTACGACTTACTGCTACTAGTAATCGTAAATGTAAGTAAGTAATGCTACTAGTAATAGTCTATTTCTGTTAATACTAAACAAATAAAAGTCATTAAATTAATATTAATTTACTTTGCAACAATCTACAAGCAAAGTGTATGATGGTATATGTATATCTATGCATGTATAGAAGTATATACCATCATATGCGCTTGCGGATTGTTGCAAAGTAAATTAATACTAATTTAATAACAATTAATTTCCTCAACGTAACGCCTGATGCTATCAGTTAAATAAAAGTCAACAAAACAGGGGAAAGGTGAAGGTGAAGTGGTGAATTTAATTTTTTACATTTCCAGATTCACTTCATCACATCCAGGAAAACCGCCGCGGGCCAGGACAGAGATGGAATCGGAAGCCAAAATGTTACGATACGAGCTAGAGAAAATGTCGGTCGACTCAAACATTTGATATACGGCCAACGTAAAAGTGAACTTTAATGCTTCAGAAGTAAGGTCGAACACTGCGTTCCCTAAGCCGCGTACACCCGTGGCCGAGAGACGTGCTTCCACATTAACACTTTTCATAATATTTATAGCTTTTGCCATGTGGTTCTTTATCGATTATTGTCTTAAATTTGACAGCAATGTATTTAGATGGGATGTCCTTAATTTGGATTGGAAAGAGTTCATGGAGATTAGGTATGGACTGGATGTAAAGTTACCTTCAAAGTCTTTAATGCGATTTCATAATTTAGTTTTAAAAGTTTAAAAGAAGACGCTACAGAACTATGACGTGTGATTGAATTGTTACTTATTTTAGTATTGCAATACTGAAATTGTTTTGTACCGACAAAATATAATCTACTAATATGTACATCACTGACGGACAGACAACGTTTAGAAGTTTGAGACTTCGCACATATTCTCTAATTCTTTGATTCAAGGAACAGATACCTAGAATTATACATTCTAAAATTCTTTGAAGGGGAGAAATAGCGGAATTGTAATTTAATTAATTTGTAGTAGATTATTGACAAACGGCGTACTTGTAGTTAACTACCAAAGGGATTAGGGAATTTAGGGCGTATTTAAGTTGATTTTATAAGCGGGGTGAACATGTAATAAAACATTTTAATACGCGTTGCACTTGCATGGGGGGCGAGTTAACTGCCCTAAACAATTTTAAATCGTCAGCAAATAGGTAATATTTGAATTGGGCGCAGCAACTGCTGTCTTGATAAAAATATTAAAGAGTAGTGGACCTAAATATGAACCTTGAGGTACCCCAGAATGTGCCATAAATGAATATGATGGAAAGCCGTTGTCTACAACACGAGATTTTATAATTGTTGGATACGATTATAATAATGATTGTTATATAAATGATGTATAATAATGATTATTATGAACATAGCGTTAGCAAACTTGTAACTCGTTTCAAACAACAATTACACTTATATCTGCTATCTCGATGTCACCGAGCAATTAAATTAGCTTAAGTGTCTCCAGAATTTACGTGGCATCCAACTCAACACCGTCGGAATCGTCGTGTATCCTGGGTTTTACTCTGCTCTGTTATGGTTCAGGCAACACTCGTTTTTTAAGAACTTATTATGTATTATTGTATATACAGTGTATATTATTTTGTACATAATAAAGTTTTATATTAATATGTTTTTTTGTTCTGTGGTACTTACCTAACCCATAGTTTTTATAATGTACTAAGATATGAATAGAACGGAGATGAATTATTGAAGAATTACTTCTATGTGGCTTCGACCACTGCCTTTAACGTTTCATCACGTTCTAGTTCAGATTGGTGGAGGAATTGGTACCAACCCGAATGTTGAAATTTTCTTTTCTTTTCAACATACCGAATGTACTAAGGGCGGTGGCTATAGCGTTGTTATTAATTAGTTCAAGGGTTCATAAATGTACAAAACCTTACTAGTTTTTCCTTAAATATCACGCAGAAAAAATCAAAATTATGAACGCCTCGGTCGATTAGATAAGACATAGAAGTATATGTAAAGTTGCTGCAAACGACAGTTGCTCTAAGGAGCTACTTTTAAGTAAAATGTGTCAATAATCAGACTCAAACGAATCGTTGCTATGTTCCGACACCCGAGCTGTATTTGCATGTATATTTAAAATAACCCTTAAAAGGAAAAAAAACCCTTGGGAGTTCTTGTAGTTTCTTCTTCCGGTTCAACTCACGATAGGGTTATGTTAAAACGATGGATTAGTTTGATTTTCAAATCGTTTATAAAAACAAACTTGGAATAAAAAAACATTTTCACATGAATAGTTATGATTAATTTTGTAATTGTGTATATGTATGTATATCCAGCTGTTTTTGTCTGAACAACTTGGCCAAAGACGAAATATGACAATGACATAGGTTTCGAAGACATGGAATCCAATATTATGCACAATTTTAACCGTAAAATATTCCCGGATACAATTTTATTTATACAAGTAAATATTTTAAAAAACAACAAACAGATTTTAATTTTAAGAACGTGAATTTCTTGGTTTCATCTCCTACTTTTCATCCCCAGGGGAGGTATTTTTTATTTAAATTCAAGTGAAACTTAACGGGAAGTGTGCCCTTTCAAACAAAAAAGGAATTTTCCAAACCTGTTAGTAAATGACTAAGTACTGAGAAAACAAACATTGAAAAATACAATCGAATTGAGAATCTCGTCCTTTTTTGAAGTTGGTTAAAAAAACAATTGATAATAAATAATGTATAAGCGTTAACACACTCACACCCCCGCACTAAGATTCCCTGTGTTGTGGGTGGCATGGACATATACAAATATCACATCACAAACACTCACGACCCGAGAACACACATTTATCTGTCACGTAAATGCCTGCCCCGGCCGGGAATCGAACCCGGGTCCCCTCGCTCGACAGGTAGGGTCACTACCAACTGGGATATGGGGTCAATAGACAAACTATTGAGAATGCTAAAAGGCTTGACTTGCATAATTATGTTTGTCGGTACTATACAATAAGTACTCATATTAGTACTGGAATCGGTGGAAAAAATGGACTTTTTCAAGGGATTCTTCGTGAGGAGCATTCACGATAGCCAAGCTAGGCTAGTACACTAAGTAAGCAATAAACTGAAAAGGATTGCCACTAAAATATATTTTAGCCACAAAATCAGGAGAATTTTTTATATCTTTTCTTTAATCGATTTTTCAATATTTTTTATACATGAAATCTTAGCATCCTGAAGCATAAACAACCAGAACTGCAAGAGTTTCAGTGTCCCCAGGCATTCATAACTGAATCTATTATTATATGACATTGAGATAGAGATTCAATGTTAATAAATTATAAATTTTAGAAATTTAACGCGCTATTCTAACTGAATTGCCGTATTGTGAGCGAGGAGAACAGCTCTAAACCAGCAGTATATCTATTATTGAGAGTTCTAATTAACAACGTAACTGACTGTTGGGTTTGGTGTGAGTGAGTGTGTGAGGGTAAGTGTGTGAGTGTAAGTGTGAGTGTGTGAGTGTTAATTTAAAATGTAAGTAATTCCCACGGTTAAAATTTTTGTTGTTTTGTTGTTGTGTGTGTGTAGTGTAGACGTCAGGTAGGTTTGTCAACTACTCCCAACCTTCTTGAAGGCTGTCGAAATAAAAACGGTTACAAATGGGGCGTCGGAAGCGTCGTGATGTTCGGTGATTCTAATTTCGCGTTATCGCTCTACCTGCATCGCTTGGTGAGACTACTATATTCTATATTCGACGTTTTATATTCTCGTGGTGGGTCTAAGGGGCCCATCCTAAATCAACACTGAGCTAATTTCCAAACCCTACACTGTTGTAATTTTATACTGATTAAGTATATTCTGTTATAATTTCTCGTTAGTTCCAAAACAGTCATTTCAACAGTACCGACCAGCCAACGTTGTCTGTTTGGAGCCCTCTAAAAACAATCGTGGGATGTTTTACGGGTATCGATTGTAAGGTGATTTGAACGTAGGTATCCCGCACGAGAGTCGCGAGTTCAAATCCTGCAAGCACCTCTAACTTTTAAAATTATGTGCGTATTACAAATTTATTAGCACTTGCTTTGGGAACAAAACATTGTGAGGAAATCTGGACACTCGAGACTTCTCCATAGTGTTTCTAAAGGTATGTAAACTGTTTCGATCTGCATTTGGCCAGCATGCAGACTATGGCTTAACGTCTCTCATTGTCAGAGAAGACGCAAGCCCAGCAGTGGAACAATATGGGTCGTAGTGATCAGTTGTATTATGTGAAAGAGAGTTAACAAGTGGTTTTAGTTGTCTTATCTTGGCCGGAAATTCGTTGCTCATGTCTATAATGTTACCTGGATGTCCGTGGGCGGCAGTTATCACTTATCGATGTGTTTTAGTAACTCGTTTGCCGGTTACTGAAATGAAAGTACAGAATTAATGTTTTTAATTTTTTAGCTCTAAATAAACCGTGAACACATATTTTATATGATAAAGCAGCTCTATGACTATCACAGTTATGCGCTCGGGGTTCTGTTGTTTATAACCTCAGAGATTCAAAATATAGTCAATGTATCGTTTAATCGTACTAAAGATCTTTAGTTCGTGTTTAATTGACCATCAGATGTATTGTAATATCTTTTTCATTGTGAAAACCGGTAAATGACAATCAAGATTTATTATCCATTATTATTTTAGATGACTTTGAGAAACAATAGTTATAAATCGTACACGCGCCAAAATTAAAAAATATTTCAGTAAATTTCTGTAAAACTTTTCGGTGAATTTTGAAATTTTGGTTGGCCTGGCACATACGTAGTAATTTAAAAACATTGCACGCCTCATTACATCGATCCACGCGCGACGAACACCAAAAAACACTTTTACGATAGAATAAATAATTGCTTAGGCATTGTTAACTTACGAAAAAGAAATATTAACTCATTCGCGCCAACGAATACGTGTGAATGTAATACCGGCCGTCATAAATCGTGCACATGTGGAGTGAAATTCGTTGTAGGCAGTGTTTGTTGTGTCCCACAAATCAGTGTTAGCATGATCCATATTTCAAGCTTGACTCAAGTAGCCGCCGCGCATGGACATTTTGTCATAGCAGGTGCGTTGCCGACGCATTGTCGATCAAGAAGAAAACTGTCAAACCGCTCGGTAGCCGACTTTAGCTTTGCACACATGTTACAAATACTTCCTGGTCCATGTTAAATGGAGAGTGAATAAGTTCACCTTTTCAGATAAGATGAATAGGTTTTATTATTTTTCAGTTAAGCCAATAGTTTGTGAAAAGTGTACTCCATATTTTAATTATAGGATGTTAAATTCTAAAGGAATATGTATGTAGGTAACATTAATTCTTTAGTGGAATAATTAAGAGGTACAGTTATTAATTAGATATTTTCATAATACAAAGACAGGTTAGATAAAACTAACATTCTTTCTTACCTTCTTTTTATTTCCCGGCCGACAACGCACCAGTGATACCTTTGGTTTTGCTGATGTCCACGGGCGACGGTGACCATTTACCATCAGGTGGCTCGCCTGCTCGTTTGTCGGCTATTAACATAAAAATAAAACTAAGCATAACTTAGGTAAGTGCATGACGAATAATATTAACATTGCGTAGCAAAACCCAGCAGATAGATATAGGAACGGGTACTGATTTTAAGATATAATAATATTTTCAGTTATGTGCTAGTTTAAGTGTAACTTTGGATGTAATTGTATTTTAAAAAGCTATTATTTTTCTCATTGAAAAAATGTAACCTCAATTAGTCTCATGTCTTTGTTTAGCACGGAACTGCATTGGGTGTGGTTTGACACGCACGTGGCAGTGTTTTAGTTAGCTATTTACTTACTTTAAACAGTCTTATGTGTTATAGTATCCTAATGTGTGGTAAATCAGCTGACATCGATTTAGTATTTGTATTGCAGAAAACTTACATCTACATATCTATAGATTAAAGTCACGTGAGTCTTAAAGAGAAAAATAAAAAAATAGGTGTACTCACCGTAGCCTGTCAATATATTTACAGTAAATTAGTATTTATTCGAAAAACTCAACATGCCCTTCGGCGGCGTTCTATAAATCTAGCGGTCACCAATACAAGTACATTAAATGTATGTAACATTTCAGCGGGATATGAGCGCTTCTCCTCATTTCGAAGAATAAATGTATTCAGCACACTTATTTCCGGCGTTATAATTGCCTTGCCGCCAAGTCTCTGTTAGGTTTATTTAAAGTAAATTATTTTTCTGTCCCTCTTTAGATTTCTACTATTAGTTTACACTCTCCCTATTAGATATATGTTGTTCAAATTTGTAATCGTGAATTAAATACTTTTAATATATAACATTATGTTTTATATGAGAGAAAAAATATATATTATGTAAGATATTTAGCAGGAAATATATATATATATATATATATATATATATATTTAT
>PDGT01000002.1:1116377-1187895 GCA_003671415.1 Megathymus violae
ATATATATATATACAAGTTTCAAATTAGAATAGTAGGGGCACGACCGCTCCCCAGGCTCTTCTGGCCTGAGATTTTCCTTTACTCCAAACCCATTAGTCGATCAGAGCATACAGGACCATTACCATACTGCTATCTATTACAGTAGAGGAACTATAAAGTTTTGTGTTTTTCTAGCACCCGTATACTTCCGACGTGACTTCACGACTTCTATAGATAACAGATAACCAGTAAGAGAATAACCAAGGAAGCTAACATTTTATTAGCGATAATAACATTCAAACACTCCAAAAAGTACATTGACGAAGCCTTCAGGATCGTTGGATTAACATGCCTAAATGCCTACATGCTTACAATTTATACAGTCCTAAACCTACAAACGGGTTATAAGTGTTTCAAAGACTAAAGGAAGTATTACTAAATGAAATAGAAACGAAGTATAATTTTTATGTTTACAAGTAATAATTTCACACGAAACAATAATTTCTCCTCGTTTTCATCAGAAGATTTGTAAATTGCACATGTTAACCCTGTATACTTTTTTACATAAAATAAGTTAATGCTTGACAACAATCCCACCTGATGGGAAGTGGTGATGAAGTACTACGTCGTCGTACGATACTACGTTGTAGTAGTCCAGGACATTTAAACTTTCGTAACTGTACTATAATTTTTTTCTCCGTGCCGTTTGGGTCATAATAGATAAGCAGGCTAGGGCGGTGAGCATGTGCGCGGGCGCAACGACATTATGGATAAAAATAAATGAGTCATCGAAGGCAGGTACACGGCGGCGGTGTGGTATACAAAGGTGCTGCGATATTGTTATGTTATGATCATTGTTTGTCAATTTTTATGTAATTTGTTTTTCATAATGGGTGGGGGTACCACCTAATACCTGCAAATTAATGCAATGTTAATTCAGTACATATATCGAAGAGAAAATAAGTGTTTTTGCGCATTCGTTCTCTGAATTTCTTTAGTGACACAACGGCTACTCCTTTGTTTTATACCAAAACGGCAGAATTTATTCAAAATAATATATTGCCTGTTGGCACCAATATACTAGCACAAGCACGCTTATCGACAATAATAATGCGCATCACTATGCCCGCCCATAAGGCCCGTGAGTGGGAGAGAGAGCAAAATACTCGCTTCACCGCTCCGACGTTTTATGACGCAAACTGCACGGAGAAAAAAATTATACTATACATGTTGCTAAAAACCGCATAAAAATCTGTACAATAGTTTTTGACATAACTATATCATCCATAAATAAATAGTTGAATGAAACAACCGACGTTCAAATATATGTATAATTAGTTGTAATACAAAAACAGAACACTAATGATATACAACATAATCTTAATTAATAACTTTCTCTCTCTTGAGACTTGACAGCTCATCTACGGCGCAAAATAGGGATGTGTCAAAACATGGTGTAGTGATGGGTCTAGGTTTTGGTGGGCGATCGTGTCGAAATACATGTTTTTGTTAAGGTGTAAAGTTTTCTATAAACTAAACAAGTATATCTATAGTCTAAACTATTTGTCAGAGGAGAATATGGCGCCCGGATTCTCCTGTCGAAGATCACTGAGCTCTGTATCATTCAGTTAATTCCGATGGCATAGCTTTATATTTTCCTGGCTAGCTATTGTCATCTTATAAAATTAACAGTGAAATATTCTTACGTGTGCCGGTTGCAGTATAAGAAATCAAGTAATGATGTTTCCCTACTTGTGTTTTGGCAGGCTATGCGTCAGTATTACGCGGTGATAACTTACTATCAGTAGCCCGTTTGCACGTTTGTTGGCTGCGTATGACGTAAACAAAAAAGATTCTGGCCAAGTATTGGAATAGTAAAAGGTTGTGAGGATGTAAATATATAGTAATCGATTCGTATAAAGTTAACTTCGATGGAAAGGGCGAGTCGAGAAATTTTTTGGGTAATCTGGTTTTAGTAGTAGCTCGGGGCCCATTTATTTTCGGGCGAGTTCAGAGAAAATTTTCGTCACAGAAAGAAGTAGGATTCGTACACTTTATATTTTGTAATAAAGTATGACTGATACTTTAATTCTTAAATGTAGTAAAGCTTTGGTTTGAAAAATAAATATAAGAAATATTGTGTAGTTAAAAATTTATTGCACTATGCAATTTTGTTTTATATAAATGTAGAGGCTGAAAGCTCATCATGAAGTCCTGAAAGCTCGGACATTTCAGTGTGAAACGGAGAGCTTCGTCGCGCGGTCGCGCCGCTCAGAATCGAGTAAGTTTGTAAACCAACTATTGGTGTTCCGTGGTGTTGTGTTTAAAAATATAAAAAGTAAAACAAGAAGAAAATAAAAAAGTGTTGCAAGTGTAATTTTGTTGTTTCTATTTATTTCTGCTCTGATGAGGATTTTTATTCTGCTAAAATAAGGTAAGTTTCTTGTCGCATATATATTATGTTTAATTTGTAAATGAATTAGCGAGGTGTGTTCGTGACTAACAAATTATTGTGATGTACATTTTTACATGTACATTTTACATTGCCCGTGAATAAAGAATTATGTAGCTTTTATCATATTAAATGACATATTTTTTGGAAATGTAGGACAAAGGATTCCCGGCGCTTTTTATTATGTAACGGTAATTTAATTTAGGAAGGGTAATACTTGATTTGCACAATATTTTCTAGATTCATTTTGTCCATTCTGTATCTTTGTAATGACCCTACCTGTCCAAGGGTCTTGGGTTCGGCTCCTAGCCAGAGTACACGTTTATGTTACAAAAATACATCTGTTCTCAAGTCTTGAGCATTTGTTATACCTTTATTATTTGTGTATGTAAGGGAAACACGGGTGAGCGGGTGTGATTTTGTTCCTACAGCTGTGTATTAGTCTAAAAGTTTATTTGGAAATACATTGTATATAAGTATCGTTTTTTAGTGCAGGGTACCTTTTATTCTTAAAGAACATGTTAATTTAATTGTAGTTTCTGTGTGCAATAAGGAATGAAATATTTTGTATTCATGTTACCAGCTGCAGGTCTGTGAGCGCTTCTTAGAGAAAAACGTATTGTACATAAAAAAACCTCTTTACGTTCGGAAACATATTTGTCCCATTGCTAGCTTTAGGTCCCATCTTATAATGCAAGGAGTACCGGATATAGTCCATCATGCTGCTCATGTCCAAATTGTAAGTTTACACATACCCTTTTCACAATATGAAGAACATTCAGGACATCAGGTTTATGCATGTTGTTCTCCTTCACCTAATCAAGTGTTAATTGACTTGCAATATGCCATAACTGATAAATAAAAATTAGCGTAACAGACTGACGTTAAAATCACTGTGCCTTACGATATATTAATTGTACAAGGTAACGCAAAATTAATCATCCAATTGTGTTTTTGAATTTTTTTTTAATATAAAAAAATATTTTGATTGACAGAAACCTTTATTTGGACCTTTACATTTTTTCTGTAAAGTGGAAAAGATGATATCCGTTAAGTGGTTACTGGCAGTGTTGATACCCATTTCTGCCTGTTTTATCATATTTTCTATGATATTCCGCAAGATTTCCGGTGATAACTGTTCCCCTAAGAAAGAAGCCTGGGATGGTTTAATCGGGCGATCTTGCTGGCCATGCTAAATCACCGAAACGGGTAATTACGCGACTAGGAAATGCTTTCCTTCACAATATCCATGATGGCTCGCATGTATATGTGATGTTGCATCGTTTTGTTCTAACCACATGTTCACCAAGCCCCGCTCACCCAATTCCGGCAGTAAGAAATCGTTTATCGTAGCCCTGTAGCGTTCGCCTGTAACAGTGACCAAATTGCCGATGGAGTCCTCAACGATGGATGCGTGGCCCGTGGTCTGGTTGATGTTTCTCCGTTTTCAGCGACAACGGCAGTCATAGCCGCGATATTCTCGGCCGAACGACCAGACCCGTGGCGGCCACGCCCTGCAAGGTCTTCTGTGGTTTCAGTCTGTTCGAGTCGAGCAGCTATGCGCCGGAATGTTTGCCTAGTTGACACGACCCGATCAGGAAATCGACGTTGAAATCCACGTTGCGCTAACCCCTCCGACCAATTATTGGTCAAAAAAATCGATACAGTTATTCCACGCTCTTGTGGTATGGCGCTCCATTGCTTGTCTGTATGCTGCAGCTTACAGATGTCGAATATAATTGACGTATTTGCAAAAATTATAATATCTTCCGATACGGTGATAAATTTTGCGCTACCATACTAGGTCTGTCCCTATTTCTGCCCGTCTGTTCCTGCATTACGTTGTTTATATAACGTAGTCAATTTTGATTTGCTTTGTCATAAATTATAAAATAACTTAATATAGGCGAAGTTGAAATCTTTCTTTCTTTCAAATATATCGATTTATTTCGATTACCACCATCTAGCGTATTTCGTGTGAGGTTATTATGTTTTTATTGGTCAGTAGTTGGGGTGAACTGCTAATGTCAGTACCGATATGAAACAAGAAGCTGGAAAAATCTTAGATTGACAATTCTGATAGCATTGTATTTCTTATCAAGGATGTCTCGTTCGATCGCTTAGGGTGGACACTACATATATTGTCCTACCCACTCTTTTCTTAACGCTACACATACTGTTTATTAAATTATATTAGACAAGTCTTTATTTTAAAGACAAGTCAAATTCGAATAGAACTCGGTTGGAATAAGTTTTTCTCTAGGTATATTAAGTTTACATAAATCAATGTCACCCTCTTTGTCCAAATTTATGAGTTTAGAAGCGTTTTGCTGTAAATTTTCCGAGCTATTATAGCTCAGTAGTTTCGGCAAAATCTGATTTCATTTATTAAGATGTAAGTAGTGATAGTGGTCGGATTATTGTTTCAGAACAAGCCTGAACAAGGCAAGCCTAGTTGAGTGGTGTCGTACAACCCGGAATCGGTGGACCGACGAGACGAACACTTTTATTAGAAACAAATACATGATATATGTAATATGAGTGGTACCCGCCAGACTTACTGTTGCCGTCACTGAAGTGCCTTCAGTGCTGCAGATATGTTATTTAAAACATTTTACCCAAACCATAACACAAACTGTCATTCGAATAAAATATGCATGGTCAACAATACAATTTATTTGAACGTGAACGTCTCACAATCCACTGGGTTGTGTGTTATCTATCAAATTGTCGTTTATGGGATTTACCTGTTTGAGAAACACACAAATGTAGCGGCGGTTTTAGCGAAGAAATTAACTGTATTTTTTTAGCACAGTTCAAAGAATTTACATTTTTCCCGTCGATCGAACATCAACTTGAACACCCTTTAAATCCTCACAAGGAACAATTACCTCTATTTTGTACAACTATGAATGCAATTAAATCGCAATAAAATAATATAATTAATAGCACTCTTCAATTCACGCTTAAAAATCCCGAACGACTGGTGTGAAATTAGTACCAGAACAGTACGAGCATAATGTTAACATCTCTGTGCATAGCTAACTTCATTGTATAGTTAATTTCAGAGAGCAATGCGGGCTTAATCTTTAGTACTTATTGCTATATAAAGTAACAAACTTCTATTTATATTTTGTTAGACTCGACAGTAGGTCAAAAAGAGACATACGATGTTTGTTTAAAAGCCAGATTGCAAGACAACACGTGCGAGCGAGATAGATCTAGCTCTCGTTCCTAGTGATGAGCGGTGCCGGCCGCGCGGCGCGAGATACGTTACCATATTTATAGTTTGGTTTGCACTTTGCAGTTTAGTAATACCAGATAGATATGTAGGTATGTGTGTAGGTATTACGTGACAAAATACAACGCAAGCAAGGCTTTTCGGTGTACATGGAAAAACCGCCTCTGGTATACGTATTACTGGATCACATAAATTTATACGTTGCCATATCTCAACATTACTGTCCGATTGATTCATAAAAAATCGGATGTGATTGACAAATACACAAAGACAGTAATCCTATTAGGGTTCCTTTATTTCATCAGACGCACGGTACCCCAACAAATATTATTTATATGTAAACCATTTATAAAAAATAAAATAAGTTAGATACAATGGTTGAATGTTTCAGCGCCAATGAACCACGATCCGTCGGAGTCGCGGCCGTAAATACCGTTAGCAAATAATATCAAAGCGATAAATTTTGAACACCGTAACATATATATTGTTGTTTCGGTGACTTTATTTAACTTTATCTTTATGTAATTAACTGGCGACGTGATCTCTCTCTGGGAATTAGCACTGTGTCATTTGCGGCATATGAAAGCCCTGGAACTGCTTCGGTCATGTTGTCTACTATAGTACAAGTATCTGGACTATTTAGTTGTTAACCAAGTGCTATTGTAGCCTAACAATTGATAAATGAATCATAACAGTGGAGCCGTCAAATCAATGTTTTTTTCTAATCCACAATACTAGTCCAAAACCAGCCCATTTTTAAGGCCCATTGTTAAGGGCCATACTAGTGATAGTTTCGATTGGAACATATTAACAATTGCTGTCGTGAAGGAAGACAAGGTAAGGAAACCTCCGCAACTAAAAGTTCTTTATAATTTTCTGGTGTATGAAGTGTGCCAAGCGTCACTTGGCCGATGTTATGGTCAATAATGGCCTTTACCTCTAATCGTCAAAGGGTTGTAATTCCTCTGCCTGTGGGATACCTTGCTGAACAACGGGCGAGACAATTAGATCCCTTCTTTTATAAGTTATTGGGATCGTGTATCATCTATCTCTATCTCGGCAGTACCTTTAGTATGGTAATATCAATGTCCTATGAATCTTCATCTGAATAATAGCTCTTACGTGGTGTAGGCCAGGCGAAGTTAGTTAACGGATGGCGGTGACCATTTACTATTACACAGCTCGTTTTTTCCGATGCCGGCCGTAACCACAAAGTCTGAACACGTCATATTTTCTAGTACCGATGTTACTAGGGCAGAGTTTATGTAACATTTTATTACAGAACCCTCCCTATATTCTTGGTGCCTAACTACTTGACGACGTTGTAACAATGTACAAATATTAGCTCCGTTCGTCGATTCAGGGCAAATATCTTTAGGAAAAAGTTTCTTTTGAAGTTCAGTTTTCTTTTATAAAGATCCAGTTCTCTTCTCTTCTTGTCCGTCCTGAGCCGGTTGCTTATAGCCAAAAATTTCAGTTACATGGGTGTTCTATTGGTGTATTCTTTATTTTTAACAATTTTCACCTATTTCAAAGCATGAATGAATATATTTTTCTGGAATATTACACAAGAAGAAAGAATTCCGGCATGTAAGCGTTTCTATTCATCCTTGACCTAAGCCATTTTTGTACTCGTGGCATTTTGTAATGGTCAATGAACGATGGTATGAGTCAGTTAGATCACGTGTGTACAATTCAGTTTGATCGCCGCACCGTTACTTAAGACCAGTATTAATTTATTGTAGGTCGTAAGACTATTATTTAGAAATGATCCAGATAACACTGTTAAGTAATTACATGCGGTCGTGGCGTGTCATTAACTTGCAGCGTTGTTGCAACGAAGTAGCGTCTCGGCTTTAATTTGTAAAATACGAAATGGACTGCGTGGTTCATTTATTTATTAGTGGTCAACCCCGCTACCTTTAGTTAAAATTTAATTTTTTGTGAGTGTTTGTATCCTTTTTATATTTCGGAGGGAAATATAAATGCGCTGATTAAAGTCAAAAATAAATTGTAAATGCTTTACGATAGACTTACTAATGCCTTTCCTGAATTCGATAGGAATCCAATAGAATGAGATTAATACTGTCTTTGTGTCCCAAATCGGTCCAGACAGGGCGGAGGGGATTAGGCAATTTACATGTGAAGGATCCTTTGTTTAAGGGTGTCCCTCATAATGTTCTTCGTTTAAGTGAGTAATTCTTTATCCAAGTGCTGAACCGTTTTACAAATGATAATTTACTGTCAACGTAATGAGAAAGTAGGTTTTGCGATGTCTTTATTTCTGCGCATAAGTATTTTAAATATTTGACTCTGCGATGCTCCTTTATTTAATATAAGGACGCTACAGATGTTACAACATTTATGATGGAAATTTGAAGTTTTTGACTTTTCTTTGGTGATTTATTTACAGTTACGTCTCCCCTTCAACCCTCAACATATTCTGCACTACCCTCCGTTGACTGTTGGAGTTGGATTTAATTATGGCCACACGTGCGCATGTGGTTCCAGGCAATACTGTATCAGTTATTCGTTGATGAGTACTGCGTATCGCATGCTAGTTGCGTTTTTTTTCTGTCTTATATGACATTTATTATTATTTCAGTTCTTCAATTATTATTAAAATAAAGTAAATATTATTAAAAAAATATATTAAGACCCGACTAAACCTTATTGGGGCGGCCTAGAATACTCCCTTCAATCCCATGCTGGCAGAACAGGGTGTCTTATGAGGCGACCGAAGCTAGCCTGCTTGGTGGTATAGCTTAGCATAAGGCCTATATTATCAGTATTATAATTAAGTCATCAATATTAGTGGTATTATTATCAATCTGTTAACCCTGTCTAGTTAGTTACCACCCTCCTGCTTGAGTCAGCCGCTAAACGACTCGTCATGTTGCGGTTGGGGGCTCGAGAGCCAGTACTTTCTTTCTTACCTTCTTCTCATTTCCTGGCCGACAACGCATCAGTGATACATTAATTTGGTCCATGGGCGACGATGGCCACTTCCCATCAGATGTTTCGTCAGTCCGTTTGTCGGCTATTAACATAAAAAAATGATTGACGTATGATTGTAAACAAATTAACTCGTTCCGCTGAAGTTCGTAACCTCCATGGTTTTTAGTTTCACTGTCCACAAGAATAACGTAAGCTACAAGGGCAAACAAACAGCCAGCTTACTTTTACTGGTAAGTCTGTAA
Organism: Megathymus violae; assembly: GCA_003671415.1. Taxonomy (NCBI): domain Eukaryota; kingdom Metazoa; phylum Arthropoda; class Insecta; order Lepidoptera; family Hesperiidae; genus Megathymus; species Megathymus violae. Next base: position 1,125,251 of record PDGT01000002.1, read on the forward strand.
GGTTACAGATAAGGTAATACGAGTTTTGTTCAAAACAGTGACGTAGTGATTTTTTTTTCTTCGTAAAAATATAAGTCCCTGACCAGTCGACCCAATTTTTTTTTCCGTCGTCGATATTGTCTGTATTTTTGTAATTATTATAGTTTTTTTATTATCTATATTTATTTCTATACTAATGATAAAAGTACAATGAGGCCGTTTTTCTTCTTTTATGTTAATAGCCGGTAATCAACCTACGGGTCATCTGATGACAAGTGAGTGAGTGAGTGAGAATATGGGCCATCACCGAAGCATTCATCGTCGTATAGACGCGGATAATCCTCTTATTACTGGCTGTCCCATTCTGCAATTGAAACGTTTACAAACAATGTTAAGCTAGCTCTATATATATATATAGGTAAGGAAAAAGTACAGAGCGTAGCAATTCGGAGAATGAATGAAGTCTCTTAAATCCCAAAACTTTTAGTGTTCTCAGTAATCCGGGGCCTTAATTCACAAACAATTGTTACAAAATGCTGACACAAGTTGTCCCAATAGAATCGTTTAACAATTGAGCTGAGATTTATTAAGTTAGATGAAGTGTTTCGATATGTGTGTGATGTGATTATATAAATAATAAAAAGCTTTTGCAATAGTGATAACATATCAGGTATTACACTTTGCCGGTGTGACCGCTGTCAACACTTCTTTTATTTATGTATACTTTTCGTGTTTTTAATGTGGATACAATGAGAAGAAAAGTAAAATTTCAATTTCAGTTGGCTCGTCTTCATTTTCGTCAGTTTGAGACTATCAGAACATCATTAACTTTATAAGGTCGTTCTGTGGCAGTATGGTGAAGTATTAGGCTTCATTAATGGTAACGGGCGACCCGAGCTCTATAGTTTACCCTTAACGTTTTGTTAACTATTCCGTCTTACGTGTAATCCGCTTGAATTGAGGTGTCTATTCGTGTCGGCTTAGAAGATTAAAGTGTTATCTAGTTCTTATAAAATAACTAGTTTAGCTGTTCTAAGCAAGGCAAAAAGATTTGTACAGGGATTAAAAATATCAGAAATTTAACCAGTAAATGACAGCAATTACAAATGTCTTATCCGATTAAGTAGTCATATATATTTCTTCTAAAATATTTGATTTGATATATAATCAACTTCAACATTATCTTCTGCTTTAGACTTCTCCCAGTGCCCTAGCCACTGTTATGTTTCAGCTCGGCAAACAGTAATTTAAAGGTGAAGAAGTGAAGAGCTCATCTGAAACATGCCCGAACATACCACTAGGACATGGGATGTAAGTTTGGAAATTTTATAAAATGAAAAACAAACTGTGCTATTAAAACACTGCTAAAAACAATACAACATATCTAAATATTCTTTATGAAACACCAATACGATACAGGGAAATTAAACGATTTACAACGATTTATGGTATTACAGGCGGTTTAATTACTTGACTATCATTACCAGGCAACGTATGTACGTAAATAATAATACACGTTGCGGATAAAGGGAAGAGGGAGGAGCGTACAAAAACGAATTTAAAACAGTATTGTATCAGTAGCTTTTGTAAAAATAAACAAACACAGTAGTAGAATTTCATACAGTGAAATAACAGTTTGGAGTATAGTTGAAGTGTAGACGCCACGATTGAATCATTAAGCTCGTAATTTTCCTTCACTATAATTTTAAAGGAGTCCAGTGAATGCGCTCGTTACATCGAAAAGGGCAATGGCTACGAATCTAATGATGTTTCCAAGATTTAGGTAAGTGTAGCTGGCGGGAACTCTATTTATTTAAAATTTCATTCATAAAAAAAAAACTAGTATCATTATTTAACGAACTTTGTTCGTTGTTATCATTTAACTTTATATACGAATTTACTCTGCTACTCGTTAGTTATTTATGTTTCGACTGTACCTTGATATTGTAATACTCGGTAAAGCAATTGCACACGATCTGTCCGACAGCAGTACTCGTAATTAACGGCGGCCGCACAGAATATCGGAGGGCGTGGTCGATTCACACCTAAGTCTGAGTGCGGCCGTTTTCGTCGGACCGGTATTGCAATATTTTAATGTTATATGTATGCCATTCAATGTTATATATATGTATATATATAATATTACAGTATATGGCATTTAGTAAGGAATAAATGTCTATTATTTGTTACAGATCCTTTAAAGCTACGATAATTTTAAGATATTTGTAACAAACACAGAAAGCTATTGTCGTGGTGTATTTTTCCGCTATCAAGTTTAATGATTTATGAAACCAAAGTAAGAATGTTCGAGAATAACAATTTAAAATGAGATGCGTGCGAAGAGCAGGAAACCATGCCGGAAAATAATGAAGTCGGTGTTAGAATGTTTTTACATTATCCGATACGATAACGTTATCAGATACTGTGTCTTCAATTTATTCAGGAGACAAATGATCTCGAAAACTTACCGCCTAGCCATTTTATTCCAGCTTAACGAATTTTTTCCTATAGTCGGTCAACGAAGATTCCTTAGATAGCTATACTATATAGTTCAAAAAGGACGTGACCAATAAAGAGTCCCCAACACCGTAATAAAGTATGGAAGTGCGTCAAGGGTAAGCATGTTGTAAAATGTTACATGCTATCGGAATTTTAAATAATTAGTTTAATTTTTTCATTTAATGTATATTGTATCAGCCCTGCCGTTACCAATGTATGTATCTATGCAATATTTGAAATTTAAATGGTATCAGCTTTTATGTCTTTCATATATTTTTGCTTCCAAAACAAAAACTTGGTTGTAGAGTAATGTAGAGTTATAAGCGATTTAGTGTTAAACTCAATTGTTTTCATGTCTATCAACAATGTTGCCCTCAACAATGCTGTAAGCAAAATTAACGAAAATATTTTTCACTTCATTTTTAAAGAATGGCATCTAGTAAGGACGAAGGAGCCATTTGATTGTAAGTATTCTAGATTAAAGAAGGTGGGATCGTAAGAAATATAATTCTAGAGAAAAAATTAAGTAACGATATACGTTGTTTATTAGTCTTGTCAATTTGTCGTACGAAAGTAAGCTAACAGTAACCAACGTATAATGGTATGTGTGTACACTCTGTTATAATTAGATATGTTAACAAATACGACGTCATTTTCACAAAAAAATATATTTCAATTGGACCGTAGACCTTAAATATTTACCTTGCAAATTAATTTTAACGATAGATTATTTCAATTAATGAATGCAGTAAATGTCTGCTCATTACGAATGAAAATGATATCTTAACGCACGAAAGAGCTGTTCTAGTTCGGTTGATTAACAGATTTTATATTCATTTTATTTGAATGCGGCGGGTACCAGCAGCTTGTCCACGAAGTTAAATCCATCTGAATGGCCGACATAAAGGTGCATGTTATATAGCTTATGTCCATCCGGAATAATTTACCTTCCGAATGGTAAAATAATTTTTCAAATTGGTGCCGTGTATAGATAAATATTAGAATATATTATAGATTTAAATGTATCGTTTGATCGAGTTCTATTGCCCTATATTAATTAACTTGTGTGTGACTAGTCAAGCGGGCAAAATACCTGCACTCATGCAATATATTCAGAGCCCAGCGACCTCGAACACGAGGGACCGATCGCCATAGCCTCATCTGTTGTTTAGGAGGATGCACCACGAGCAGGGGAGGTTCGCTTGGATTCAAAGATAGATGGAGATTAGGAGAAAAATCTTTTAAAGTAATTGAAGAGCATTGTGTACTGATATTATTAAATGTACCAAAAATCATCTACAGAATTAGATTTTTTTTAACATTAAGCCAACAAAGTGTTTATTTGATATAAACCTTATTTTTTACCATTAATGTGATTCAGTCGTAGACTTTAACATTAATCAGTTGTAATACGGTTTAAATTACCATAATGATAACATTCTAGGTTGTTATGATTAAAAAAAAAAACATTAAGGGATTTTTTAAGTATAATGTTAAGGTATTTTATTAAAAACACAATGTAATAATTCTACGTGAAAATACTTTCAGGATTGTGGGCTGATGTTACTACTTTAACAAATTCAATCACAAGAAAAATACAACCAACAGAAAATGGATTTCAAAGTTCTGCTTGTCGCGAAATAGGGTACGCTAGGGTTGTCATGAATACTTTCTGAAGTTTGCAGAAAATAAATATGTGCTTAAATGATGGAGCGGGAACTAGTGAGGAATGCTTTACCACTATGTTCACTATGTTATAAAGTGAGATAGCAAGATTTCGATATGATTTCTGCAATTATTTATAAAATTATATAAAGTACAAACTGCGTTTTCCGTTTAGTTTTTTTCTTTGCTTATAAGCAAACATGTGCACACACTTACAAACACGCTCACAGACCCACGCAAGTTACTGATAATTATAATTTTTTTACACAATCACACCTGATGGCAAGTGACGATGTAGTCTCAGATGTTAAAGATATTTTTAAAGATTAAAAATTGTATTAATTATATACAACCCATAACAACAGTGAGAGACGACCATTTTGTCCCTAGAGGCAATCAAAAGTAGTAAGTTTATAATTAACTTGGCCTACAATTTAGCCACTACTAGTGGTAAATACAGTATGGTAAAGTAATTAAAATTCTTGATGTATTTCATGTTTGTGTATGTTAATAAGCACTTATAGACGGACAATGGCATGTTATCGATCGAGTAAAGCAACCTTGGATGCCGCCGGGAGTTGAATGGGTGACCACTGGTGAAAATTATAACATCGCTTGTGCTTCGGAGGGCTCGATAAACTATAGGTTTCAGTAGTTGATGTAAGAAAGTAATCGTTACGGCATATTGGACGACTTATAAAGCTTAAACACTTTTAGTCTTAAGTTGACTAACATAGAGGTCATGTATGTAGTATTAAGTTTCAATCAGAATTTTGTTATTTTTATTTAACAAACCATTTATTTAACAGACAAGAACAATTATGTTTACGCTACAAGAGCTCAAGACAAAGTGACCCGATCGCAACGTGATTCTACCGACTTCTAAACTTTTCAGCTTACGCTATGAGCAATTTAATTTATATTTTTCTTGAATTTTTATTTTGTTTTTTTGTTTCTACATATTTGACACCTGGGAGGCATCTGTGATGCATGGCATATTAATGTTTTTTGCGATGAATGTTATTGAATGATGATGAATATTAGTGTTTTTTGCGATTTGTCTAAAGCATTTGATTGTGTTGAGCACGAATAATTACTTCTTAAGCTTAGTCACAACGGCATTAAGTTCAATGCTCTCAATTTGATTGCGTCCTCTTTGAAGGGTAGGATTCAATATGATAGTGTAGATGATACCAAATCCTTGGGATCATCTATTGTAATGGGTGTTCCACAGGGCTCTATTCTAGGACCGTGCCTTTTTATGGTTTATATTAACGATTTTTTGTATTTTATATTAGCAAACATGCGGACATTGTACTCTTTGCTGATGACACATCTCTAATATTTAAGACTGAAAGAAATAAATTAAATTTTGACGATATAAACAGTGCTTTGTCTCATGTATTGCATTGGTTTACCATAAAAAATTTAGTTTTTAAATGCCAAAAAAACTAAGTGCATAAAGTTTGCACTACCAAATGCGCAGATGGTAGGCAAAATCCTTAAATTAAATAATGATACATTGACTATGGAACAATCCACAGTTTTTTTAAGGTGTCACCTTAAGCTTTAGTGGGGCGCCCATATATCGGTTCTCGCAGGTAAACTTAATAGGTCTGTTTACGCTATTAGGAAGATAAGACTAATTACTAATGTAGAAATAGCTAGATTTGTTCATTTTGACTATTTTCATAGTCTTATGTCTTGCGGTATCCTAATGTGGGGTAAATCAGCGGACATTGATTCAATATTTATATTACTGAAAAGAACAATCAGAGCTATAAACAGATTAAATTCACGTGAGTCAATAAGAGAAAAATTTAAAGAAGAAGGTTTACTCACCGTAGCCAGTCAGTATATATAAAGTAATTTAGTATTTATTTAAAAAAAATACGTATAAGCATAAAAGTGATACACACAATCATGAAACAAGAAATAGGCATAATTTGGTTATATCTTCATATCGTCTTCAAAAGGTTCAGCGTTCCTTTATGGGGCTTGGAGTTCATTTTTACAATAAGATTCCTACATTGATACACGAGTTGCCAATTGCAACTTTTAAGCGTCGTATTAAAATACTACTTATAGGCAAAGGATATTATAGTATAGATGAATACATCAATAACAAGGATGCTTGGAAATAATAGTGTCGAAACTGGTTGGTTTAAACTTTTGTAAATACAAAAATAGCAAAAATGACGTGCATAAGCGTATTTACAGAATACCTATATGATTAAATGATTTTGAATTTCATTATTCTTATTTGTCTTTTTTATCGACATACATGCTAGCCAAAAAAAATTATATACTTGTCTGTTTGCCTCGCTATCTATGCATTAGGTGGAGACTAAAGAGTAGATTTAGATGATATCTACTGAGCATATTTGTTACTTATATTATAGGTCATTATGTACGTTGTTTCGTTGTTTGGGAATAGGAAAATTTTATATGAACGTTCTGAGAAATAGGTTGCCAACAAACTTTTGAGTGTTTTTTTTGCAGCTGTTGCAATAAATAAAAGCAATCGCTAAAACAATAATACGGAGCACAGAAAGTTTATTAAATGCCTGAATAAATATACACCAAAATGTTGTGTGTGCGGTTGCTATTTTTGAACGTAAGGCGTACATAGATTTCAAGTAATTAAACGTAAGTAAAACTTTTCTAACCAAATCTAACTAAGCCTCGTGGATACTTTTGTAGCGGGCGCTACGTTCGTAGCGCGAGCATATTGTATAATTACATATATTCAACTATAACTCAGTTCGGGGTAATGAATACGGAATTAGTTAATGACTTTAATACAACCCACACTGACGGATCTTACCATTAGTTGTTACTATAACTGTAGGTTTAATGTAAATATCTATGGTAATACGAACATTGTGATTAATTCATAAGTTACACAAGTGTAAATCTCGATCTTCTGTACGTGCATTTTGGAGAGTGTGCACAGGAATTGTACGAAATAATTCCCCCATCGTCTTTCCTCCATCGAACGATCCGACGTTCGTCGAGTATCCATCCTTACGTTGTAATCATTCGTCGTGCGTACTGCAAAGGACTGGAATAGCTCGTTTGCATTTGTGATATTACATATGATGTGAGAGTCTCCAAGAGGTGAGTGAATAGGCTTTGTAAGTAATGCGCTCAACATCTTAGACTTCATCACTACTTACCATCGTGTTTACTGTCAGGCATTAACCTATGTAAAAAAACGACAAATAGATAAGTTATGGTGTAATAACACGTAATGCTCACGGTGAAGAGATACGTTTAGAGGGGTTGTGAATATACATATGTAATTATACAATATGCTCGTGCTACGAACGTAGCGCCCGCTACAAAAGTATCCACGAGGCTTAGTTCGATTTCGATTACTTGAAATCCATGTACGCCTTACGTTCAAAAATAGCAACCGCACACACAACATTTTGGTGTATATTTATTCAGGCAGGAGGGGTTTAGAGGGGGGGTTGTGGGTTAGGGGGACGTCGTTAATCTTTTAATGTTCTTATAAAGTAAACAATAACATAGCTGGAACACAACCCACTATCTACAATTCCGTCGTCACTGAACAAACACGCTAAACAGTTCTTGCTGTATTTTCCGGTTTTACCAGATTTAATACTGTTGCTTCCAAAATGCCTTGTAGCTACAAATTGTTCCGAATATTACCGACATCGTGGACCGTGTACACGGAATTCTTGTCGGAATTTAACAAGAAACGAGATTTTATATACATTTTACTGTGGCGTGAAGTACGCTCGGAATGTTCTTTTTCTTTCTATTAATAAAAATATCGCTGTTAGAGTATCGGTTTCCCTTTCAATTCGTGTAGATGCAATACATTGTAAATGTAATGTATTAAAGTTATCTATCTGTGTGCCAGAATTGCTTTGGCGAAGAAAAACATGGTAAGGAAACCTGTATACATGACAGTTCAACATAATTTTAAAAAGTGTGAAGTCTGAAACTTTGTACGTTGACAGTCCTGCATAAAAACACACACACAAACACACGCACGCATTCACACACAGCCGCACGCACGCACACTTAACATTCTGAGACCAGAGCCCAGCAAAGACAATAATTTGTTGTGATGAAAATAGATTTACGAGTAGATTTTAGAGTAAGATTTCCCGTAACCATTTTCCATTGACGGCTCCTAGATCGTATCACCACGCTGTTCTATTGCGGATTAGTAGAGGGGTAAATGATGAATCCAAGTATAAAATTTCATGTAGCTGACTGAACGCCTTTGACGAACCTCGTCGAGCACCATCTAACCATAACAACCAGTTCAACCTGCCCTCCGAGACACGGAAGCGCTCAAGTAATTTTGCCACTAGCGGTCACCCATCCCACTAGCGGCCGGACCCGCGGTTGCTTAAATCGGTCCATCAATAACAAACAAAAGACAAGAAGCTGGGTTACGAGTGCAAATTATAACTATCCGTATTTTTTTCTTTTCAAAGTCCTCGTATGACGTCCATGTTTTGGTAAAAAGAGCACCGATTACTCTTTACGCGCTCCGTGGAAAGGTGGATGGACCATAGTGGACCATTTACGTCGTAGTGGTCTTGATTCCCTAACGTATATGTCGTGTAACATTATACAATTGGACAATTTAAGATTTTTTTTTAATACTCCGCTTATATCTTTCAATGTTTCCTCATAACTTTAGATGACCTACATATATCTTATAAATACTATAAACGGTTTAATTAATAATATGTTCCATCAAAAAATTCTTTGGCTGCGATTGAACCTGCCCCCCCCCTCCCCCGACCAGGTGGACGGGTGACGGAAAATAGATCTGGAACAAGAAAATAACAGAAAACCGTTGGAGTCAAATGGTTTAGGACCAGCTGGATTGACGTCAATTAAGGAGGCCAAAGTCCTACATTGGACTTCAACAAACTGGTGGATATATTGATGCAATAAATGAAATTGATAAAAAGATAAACTTTATTATACTTTGCATGTCATTTACATATAAATAAATTTTTCATATTTCAATGTAGCGATTGAGAAGGCAGCTGACCTTTCCATACCTTGCATGCCAACAATCAGTTAGAGGTCACTGCACCAAGCTATTTTTCATTTTTTAAGAATAAACAAGACTCTGTGAAGCATAGACAACGTGAGGCAAGACATATGCATATATTTTATACCTTCGAATTACCTAATACGAGTTATTTATAAACTTTGCATTGGCCGGAGCTACTAGTTTAAGTACACGAATTGAATGTATATTGTCTTTAAATATATCGTTTTTAGTATTGTCATGTACTATCGTTTTTTAACCTACTTCAAAAAAGGAGAAGATTCTATGTTCGAGAGTATATAATTTTTTTTCTGTGTATTATGCTATTTACTCTTATTTTTAATTATTCTTAGAATCTCTTATCGTCTCAGCAACATAGCTATGAAATTCCTTGCCCACCCACCATTCTAAAGCCCAAAATATTAAATATTTTCAACATTTTGATAAACACCTAGCTTTCTAAGTTTGTTCCTTTCTCTTTGCTTTGTTCTTCCGCTTTCTTTTTCTATTATGTTTCCTCCTTTCTCGAATCTTCGTTCCATTTACTTCGTTTATCTGTAACGGCTTTGGTTAAATATATATTTTTAATGTTGCATAGAAGAAATCTAGAAAAAACCGTGAAATGTTCTTTACTTGTAGTATTGGAGAGTCGACGTGTCGTTGATGCTTTTCCTGATAGACAGACGTCCATGGTCGGCGGTGACCGCATTCCATCAGGTGGTTCATCTGCTTTGTCAGCTATGGACAATGAAAAAAGTGGTGATGCCTAAGTGATAATTATATTTTTTGTGTATTCATGTACTTACTATGTAAGTGAAACTGAACAATAATTAAAAAAAAAACATTCAAAGTCGTTTCAATTGTATTCCATTGAAAGTTGGCGATGTACACACAAAGACACATTACGCTGCAATTTCTTACAGATGAAAAAATAATTAGGTACCTTAGAGATTGTTAACCTATGCTTATTTGCTCAGACTAGAATAATTTTAAACAATATTTCAATGTAAGATACTATCAGCATGCATTTCATTTATAATTCGAGTTTTTATGGGCTAAGGTAAAGTTCATATCACGCGATGTCATGTCGTAGTTTGTAAATTATTTAGTATACCTATGTATCACGTAATGCATTTTAATGGCGGCTATCCGTTTGCCGAGTCCCGTGTGACTATTATTCACGGTAATTTTTATGTTCACAGCATAAGTAAGCATTCAAATTTTTTCGCTGCGTGCAAGGTAGCAACGGTTTAAATGATCCTGTGGTGGACCTTTTCTAAATGGTTAGAAGTGGGTCAAATCAAGAAGCTATCACTGCTTGTGCTTGTAACTAAGGTTTTTATTAATAGTGGATAAACGAGCAGAGGAGCACTTTTTCATGATGTGACTAGTTCATGGGTATTCGCAACATTAAAAGTATCAACGGCTTTTAGCTTGTATATTTGAAGGTGATAGGTAGCCAGACAGATAAAGAATTCTGCCAGTATTCACGAGTACGGTCGAAATTAAACTGGGTGGTATAGAGACTTATGATCCCCAATAGATGCACAGTTTCCTCTTTCGTAATTCACCGGAGTATGTGGTTTGGGCTCAGGGATTCCAAAAAATAATGTTAAGAATGCACATTTTTTTATTTTGCTTTCTGCAATGTTAGGTAGATGCTTTCGAGGTTAGATAGGTATTTGAAATGTGTGTATCGCTTACTTAGGTGAATAAAAATATTGTAAAGAATCCGACACATGAGGTCTTTTTTCAAGATAATCTTAAACATGACCCTGAATGGAATGAAAATCAAAGGAGACCTAAATCTAGCAATAGGGTAGTCCTGGATTATGACGCTTCACATAATTGTGATCAATTAATTACAATTTATATTGTCCTATTGCTGAACTCGTGTTTCCTTTCACAATGAGAAGGTTTGTGGCCATAGTCCGCTATCCTGACCAAAGGTTGGGTTGGCAGACTTCACATACCTTTGAAAACATTATGGAGAACTCCCTGGTATACAGGTTTCCTTACTATGGTATCCTTCAACGAAGTAAGTGATAAATAATTTATAATACGCAGATAATTTGAATAATTAGTGGTACACGCAGGATTTCAACTCGGATCTCTTAGTCCTCTAGACTCCTAGAAAACCCCTAAGGTTTTACGTGTGCTTCACTACAAACTACCCCACTAAAAAGTTGCATTTTAAATAATTATACTACCAACTGATTTAAATGTTGCCTTGAGCGTATTAATATTGCAGGTAAAGATAAGCTTTTATAGGATGTCTATTTTATTAACGTTTTTTTGCAATCATCGGCAACTCTGTACCAACATGGCGACCGAACAAACGAGAAAACTATAAAGGAACATTAAGATTGCTGGAAGCCATAAATAAAGGGGATGCAAAGTACAGTATAGTGTATTGTAAAATCTTACAACTTCCTGGAAAGCGTAGCGAGTTTTGATAATGAGAATTGCGAATTGGATCGTATAATACACACCAAACAGAATGGAAGTAAAGAAGTTTGCACTGTTAAGAATTGGAAAAAGATCGCTCGGTTTCCAAAGTTTGTACGGAATTCCAGGGGCATATAACGTATATAATAACTTGTGATCTTGTTTAGGCAGCTTTTCTCGTGAAATAATTCTAATAGAGACTTTGGTAAAAGAACTTTTTCGTAACAAAACCATCCAAGTGTTGATTGAATTTGAACTTTATGTTCATTTTAAGAGCTATCTGCGCCATAGTATTTGTATCGACAAACGCTGTTGTTAAATCTCATGTGGTTTTAACACGAATGAACAGACGTTTAGTCGTGATCCCGAATCGTCACATAGCTAATAATTCTTCTGCCAGGTGAGATTTCTTCAAGTCTTCATCTTGGAGTTTTTCTGCATATTTCACACAATCTTCCAAGTTCTTTTGCGAACGTCTTGCATTAATTTGCAGGTATTAGGTGGGGGTAATTATGAAAAACAAATTACATAACAATTGACAAACAATGATCATAACATAACAATATCGCAGCACTCTTTGTATACCGCACCGCCGCCGTGCACCTGTCTTCGATGACTCATTTGTTTTTTATCGATAATGGCGTTGCGCCCGCGCAACATGCTCATCGTCTTAGCCGGCTTATCTATTATGACCCAAATTGCATGGAGAAAAAAATTAATGTTTAATATTAATTTCCCTATATTGCGACAACAAATATACGCAAGGAAGTTATGTAACTACCCTCTCATATGTTATTTTATTATGTTGTTTCCCGCTCACATTGTTTATTTCTAGAATATTCAGATCCAACGGTCCTCCTTCGTAATCGTGATATGTTGTTCACTGATATGGAATATAATTTTCATATGCGATTAGGTTTTTCAAAGGCATCGTTCTAATCGTTCAAATGATTTTCGCGCGGTTAACCTGTGTTCAGATCAAAGCTAATATTACTAGATTTATATTTGAAATTGTTTTTTATATATTTTTTTTTTAATATTGTAAAAGTCCACAATACTCGTAAGTAATGTCTGTTACAAATATTTCCGTGCTTTGAGGAGCACTTTAAATAGTTTGTAGTGCTGTAGAACAGGGTCGCTCTTAGCAGTACATTTGTCTATGGATAGTACTTAAGATCAAATTGTCCGTGGCTCGTTTTCCAGCTGATAAAAAAGATTTTCAGTAAGATATTCTTACATAAAATCGCAGCACTAGCTAGCGCCATTCCTCATTTAATATACTGTCAATCTAGCTCCTTAACCTACAACTGGTATTGCATTTCATTTCATAACTTAACCGGTCAAGATGAATTACATCAATTTATTAGAAATTTAGAAATATTTTACCAAACCGTATATTTGAAAATTGGCCTTTATTCTGAGACAAATTAGATTTATTCAACAACTTATCCCGAATATGTTATGCTTACAGAAGATAGATGCGAAGTGTAAATACTTAAGCTTAAAGGTGTTTTTAAATTATCCTGTACGTCCACGATCCGGCCGACGATCCCAAATTGAAACTCGCACATATAATTAAAGTTCTAAAATTTTCTGTTATGTGACAGTGATACTCTAATTGTTTCACGTATTGCATAAAGAGTGTATGTGCCTTGCCATTTGAGGATACCAGATCTTTTTTTAGAAGCGTTTTAAATGTAGAGGCCCAATGTCGGATCAGATACAGTGTTATCGCTTATAGCATTCAATATTACCATTTATTGCGCAAAAAATTATACGATTTTTTTTAAGTTAATAGCCGACAAACGAGCAGACGAGTCATCTGATGGTAAGTGGTCGCCGTCGCCCATGGACATCAGCAAAACCAATGGTATCACTGATGCGTTGTCGGCCAGGAAATGAGAAGAAGGTAAGAAAGATAGAACTGGCTCTCAAGCCCTTAGCCGGAACATGACGAGTTGTTTGGCGGCTACCTCAAGCAGAGGGTGATAGCTAGCCAGGCAGGCTTGACGGAGAGATAATAATACCAGTAATAATATTAATGACTTAATAATAATACTGATAATATAATCCTTACGCGAAGCCCTACCACCAAGCAGGCCGACTGCTGTCGCCTCTTACGACCAGGGCCCGGAAAACCCGTTCATTTGATTAAGCCTTTGGAAGGGGTTAAGCCGTTCGAGTGTTACTTGTTCATTTGGGTTAACCTTCGACCAGCTTAGCCAGTATAGTGATAAGCCTTTCGATCGGGTTACCCCTAACCAACCCAAGTTGTTTGGGATAGGGTTTTGAAGGGTTTTTTTTTAAGACTTGTTATTTTTAATTTGCTTAATTTAACCGCTTACTTTAGTAAAAATAAATCTAAATACAATCACGTTTAAGATCAAAATCGATTGCGTTCAATAGAGAATCACCTACCGTTGAAAACCGTGGAAGGGGTTTTGATTGGGTTTTGAGTTAACTCGAATTAATCAAATGAACGGCTTAGTAGCCTTGAATCGAAAACAAATTGAATATGAATAGAGTTTAAGACCGATTTAGCTTGCGCTCAGTCCAAAACCGGTTACCTACAAAACCTCTTGAGGGGGTTTTGAGTTAACTCGAATTAATTCAAACAAAGGGCTTAGCCGTATGAGTGGGTAATCTTTGAAATGCTTACCAGTATGTAATGGTTTCTCAAAACCAGTGCTAAAAATACCCACTTAAAAACCCTTTCAAGGGTAAGCGGTTCCGGGCCCTGCTTACGACACCTTGTTTTGCCATTGGGATTGGGGGAGTATTCTACGCCGCATTTTCCTAATTAAAATAATATTGGAGCGTAGGGTCATTTTCTTTTGTGAATTTGCGTTTAGTTTTTGTTTTATACGTGTCTTGAATACATGTTTTTACTTGGTACGAGTACTAAGCGTTTTACTGGGTTTACTTGATAAAGATGTCGCAACTAAACATACAGCCAAAGTGACAACATATGGTTACATTGAACGGTAACTAACCAATTAATAATTTGCGATGCGATGGGCTACATCCAATCTTAACTACGCTATCCAGCAGTAATGATTATGATGATATAATTGAATCTTAATGTTTGTAATACCGAACTCCCTGTGAACATTAATTAAGGACACGAACGCCATTTTAATGTATGGCCAGACTGAATTTCCGCAGCTCTATCTGATTAACTTCTATTTGAACTTGTCAAACTTAACACTAATTATAATAGCATTAGATAGCACTTTGAATTTACTTACTTTACTAGAAACTTTGAGAAAATAATATTTGGAAATAAATTAAAAAAATAATAAAAAAGGAGTTTGTAGAATGTGTGCAACTTTTGGTGACGTTTATATGTGATAACCACAGACATTCGCTGATTGTGATGAAGCCTGTTGATTGGTGGCTTGTTTTCGGTCGGCAACGCATCCGCGATGCCTGTGATGTTACCGTATATTATACAGGCGGCAATGATCACTCACCATCAGGTGGCTCGTCTGCTCGTTTGTCGACTAGCTACGTGAATAAATATATTAAAAAAAGTACTTCGATTTGAAGAAAGTGAATTTCTTGGTTTCATCTCCTATTTTTCATCCTTACGGGTGCCATTTTTTTTCAAATTTAAGTGGGGTCAAACGGATAGTATACCCTCTCAAACAAAAAGGAATTTTCCAAATCGCTTCATAAATGACAGAGCCCTGAGCTAACAAACATGAAAGATAAAACACAAACGAATTGAGAATCTTCTTCTTTTTTGAAGTCAGTTTAAACCACCCAGTTTGACACTGACGGTACTCATGGGTTTCTTAGTTACCTACCGTCTTTTACCTACATCGAGCGGTGCAATGTATCGCAGTGTTAATAACCAATTAGTAAGTGAAAATTTTAACCGTTTGATAAATTTATATTTTATTAATATAAAGCCTGAATTATCCTGAGCAGTAACCATGCATAAATGTTAACCTGTGTTGTTAGAGTATTAGATATGTTAATACTAAAATAGATATTATATTCTTCCCCTGACGTGGACAGATCAAGTTGGGTGTGTAATCGTTTACGGTAAATCAGTTATATTGCTTTATATATAAATCTGAATGACGTCATATTTTTTTAAATGTCGTCAAAGATTTTTTATGATCTTTCATTGTGAATGCAATATCGATCTGTTTGAACTTGTTTTTTTTAACTAATGAGCTAACAAACGAGCAGACGAGCCTCCTGATGCTAAGTGGTTGACTTAGTCCATTGTTGGCCAAGAAAGAAGGAAAGTACTGGCTCTTAAACCCTCAGCTGGATCACGACGAGTTGTTTAACGATTGAATCAACTAGGAGGGTGGTAGCTAGCCAGGCAGGCTTCAGGGAAAGATACCACTAATAATATTAATGACTAAATGATAATTATACTGATAACATAATTCTTACGCGAAGGCCTACGACCATGCAGGTTGGCTTCTGTCACCGCTTACGACACCGTGTTCTGCCAGCATGAGATTTAGATTAACTATTCTAGGCCGCCCCAATACGGCAAAAATTTTTATTTATTATTTTATTTAGTTATTTTGTCGTTACCTACACGAATAATTTTCACTTGGACCACTTACACTGATTGTATAAGTAATGAACTCTCAGTAATTTAAAAATAAATAATAAATGTTCACACACTCACAGTCTTACACTCACATTCACTCACTCACACATTACCTGTCTTGCAGGTAGCATGGACGATATCGACACACATAAAATAGAGAAACAAATTCATGACCTGAGAAAAAGCATTTGTACCTCATTAATGTCTTTCCCGGGAACCAAAGTCAGGAACTTTCAGTCAAAAATCAGCAGCAGCTACAGTTTCGCGAAGATTAGAAAGTTTGTACTTACAAACAAAAAGATATAAGAGCAAAGGATCCCATTGGGGCTAAATTCAAATTCAAATTTGTTTATTTATGTAAGCCAACCTTTCCTGCCTTATACTGCTGGGCAATTAATGAGGCAATGGCGTCAGATTCCTTACAGTAAAGATCTGTAAACTTTCCCTATGTAATCCAAGGTACATTTACGTTGTGATAGCATTGTTCATCTGACAAGCAGCCATCCTCCAACTTGAATAAATTCTTAATGTTTTAACATATCTGATATAAATGACTAAGACACAAAATTATCTATCAGATCTTTGCTTGGTTGTCAACTATTGACATAAATAAAGAAATAACATGATTATTCAAATACACTTCAGATGTCTATGAAAAACTATATGTCGAGATATTTTCAAATCGACTTTATGTACCCTTAACGATATTGTTAAGTTTTTCTCCTATTTTAACATCCAGAACTTTAATACAAAATATCATTTTACTTTAAAATTGGAACCATAGATCTAATTTCACACATACTACTGGCCTCATGTATTCAGTTCTAATAATAATAGTATTTTCTTTACATCTTTTTAGTACATTGACTACAATTTGCAAAGCACTATTTCGTACAACTGTTAAAGACCAACAAAAATAACCAACTGTTAAAGATGTTCAATTGTTATCTTTGGATTTGTTATTTACACTTTCCTATTTATATATCTGATCCATATCGCCTCTTTAGAGGTCATTTTGGAGGAAACAGGTCCAAACTCCACCAGCGACATGAGTGTACCGTTTCTAGAATTACTGTTGTGATAAGAACTGCAGGTTTATTAGGGGCGATAAGATACAGCGGGTTCGATATTTCATTAAGTAAGTGCGAATGATAAGTGCCGCTGATAACAAGTGATAACCGCTGAGCGAAATGGACAGTTATCAAAACCAACCAGGATGTGACTCGGGGTATGTTTCTAAAACGAACGAACGAAATAAGACCGCTTCTGTTGCCTATCTGAAACTTATAAACTTTGTACGCACAAGTCAACTTCATGCGATTTTTTCCCGAATAAGCAGTTCAAGCAATCTGTTGGTCTACGCTCCAAATAATCTATACATATAATAACATTCTAACTGATCGCTTTCTGTACAAACGATATATGAGAAAAAACATTATTAGAGGCCTTTATTAACGCAATTGAACACAAAACAATAGTTGTTAGAATTTTTGTCTGTTTATCTATGCGTTTGTTCGCGCATGTATTGCAGTTAGCATCGCTTAATACTTAAAATTTGTTTCATTGCAATCTGTCCATAAATAAAAAAGTTATAATTTAATTTAAAATAATGCGGGTACTATTTGCTAGTATAACATAAAATGTAGTCTGTACAGAAGCGTTGTAATTTTATTTTTGTATTTATTATATTATAGGACACTCTGTTTTTGAGATGAAGCAACATATATTATATCCCCTTCGGTATGTTTGATATCCTCATATACTAAGCGGCTGGCGAAATAAGCCCCAGAAATTTCATTAAATAACGTAGATATAACGTCATTTAAACGGATACCGTGTTTTAATTTAAACGCTTTTTCTTTCCATAAACTTAAGGCTTACGTGTGCCCGTATTAGTCTGTATATGTAGATATATATGTTTACACATACGTTCCTGCAAGAGAACTCTCGCGCGTCGCTTATATATGTTCATATCACTTCACGATTCAATACCTTAAATTAAATAGATTAATCAAGTTTTTCTCTTAAATCTCTTCAATCCTCGCTTATTTGTGTTATGCTTTTCTATCCTTTACGATCCTTACCTTTACTGTCACGTCTTCATAGTCCCTCTAAGCGTATCTCTAAGAATTATTTATTTCAAATGCATTTGAAACATTCAAATGAAATATTATTTGTAGTTGATTTTCACTAAGCTTTTCTAAAGTCACGCCACTCTACGCAAGAGTATTGGATGAAGAAACGGCAAGAAAGTGTCAGAGATAAAATTTTAATCTGATAGATACAGATAATAATTATTATCATTATCTTGCCTTGTCGTGTTTTTAAAATCAATTTGTAATAATCTGTTGCAATTCGGACGCAATTATAATATGAATTTTTACACATCTATGCAAGAATGAGACATCAGTTTTATAATGGTCAGAAGTTGGTACAACTATGTAGTTTAACCTTATTTCTAATATTATTAATACAATTTATTATAATTATTTCAAAAATTTTATTGTGATACGGTACTAAATACAAACATCTCTAAGCCAGTACCTAGGCCTGAGTCTATATTGGGAGGATTCCACTTTTCTCTAGTTTAAAGATATGTTAAATATCTTCATCTGAATCCCATAACAACATACCACAGAATGTTACACAGAGAAAGTAGCGAACCTATGTTTCCACGGTAGTTAAGAGCCTTAGTTTTTCAAGAGTATAAGCAGCGGAGCTGACTCTTAAACAAGGCTTCGATATGATAATTCCATTGTAATCGAAAGTCTATATTGTATAGTAAGTAGAATTTAGCAGTAGTATTTCGTTATTCATAGCAATTTGAATTTGTTTTCCATGAAGTAAAGGGACTTTAATACAATTAGTGTATTCACGTTCAAAAGTAATGAAATGCTTGTCGTTTCTATATAATTTTTCATAATTACTACTCTTTCTTTCAATTCTACTTGCCGTTTGCCTTTTTCCACTCTTACCTGCTTTTTTCGTATAACAACTTCAGTACTGAGAATTATTGTTACATTTTAATGTTTACATTATGTATTTCGAATCTAAACAGACTATTCACTCAGTAATCACTGTCACTAGGCGACATTGTCATTTACAGTACATTTATTATGCACCAGACCTTGATCCATTATATGATAAAAAAGGAAGGGTATTAATTTACCGACTCATTGAAGTTTCCGTAAAAATTGCGCGAACGGACAGTGTTCCGTAAAACTGGGCAAAAATAAATTACATGGAAGATAGACATTATTTTACGGGTAGAGGGAGGTGTGTTGGGGTTGGATCTGTATTCGCGCGTAAGCTTCAAAATTGCCGATTCCATTAATAGTTTGAATTACATATCCACCCATAGCAACGTTTATATATATTAGTGGACCCAAGAAGAAAGTGTTATTAAACTTCGAACAGTTTTGTTGTAGTTATAATAACTAGAAATGTACAAGTGTAAGTTTAAACATTAAGGCACTAAAAATCCAAAATATAAGCGTATGCATATGACTAATTTCTATGTAGGGCAAAACTTTTTTAAGCCATCAGTCCTATCAGCAAAAGATGTCATGCGTTGCAGATTTAAGACAGACAGGATATTCAAAAAGTGTAGAAAACAAACAAATGTTTATTAGCCCTTCACTTGATACAAATTCATTTTTACTGAATAATCCGAGTTCTTCTAACAAGAGACAAATTATTACGCAGCGGGTATGTACAAACAATTTTCTGGTCGATAGCAGTTTAAATATTTAACGTCCTTGGGTGACCTCAATTAGTCTGCACGCGCTGTTCGTTACAAGCCATGATTACAACAGATGGCAGACAATGTAATAATGTATCTACTTATTCTTTTCGCAAATTCGTACCCCAAGGTTTACAAGGACGAACTTAATGGCTAATGGTATTCACTGCCTAACCTTGGTCGGTTAGAACTTGAGGTAGGCACGAAAACAATATATGTAAACGAAAAATAAAAAATATATGCCTATCTCGAATTCGGTAAGTTTGTGTATGCGGAGGGTAATCTTTGGAACTGCGGCACTTATTTAAAATAATCTTTTACCATTTTTAAGGTAAAAAATTCCGGATGGACATTAAATCCGATTGCAGTCGGGCGTTTTATATAAATAGATACCTACACATATATATTCATACTTATATAGATAACTTAAATAGTAAGAAGAGGTTGTCTGTATGCTTAAAAAACTTATCCATTTGCCCAGACTAACGGATAAGTTTTATACTAAGTTATGGTTATTCAGTTCCTAAGTTATAGTTTTAAACTCGCAAACAACCTGAAGGCAAAGTGTCCCAAAACGATATTGTCAAAATGGTAAAGGAATACTGGAAATATCCCATATTACGATTATGTGTGCTAAGGTTGCTGGAAACACGTAGTTTTTCGTTATGAGTCATGTAAAGATACTCTAGTTTTTTGTGTCGATGAGATTCATACATTCTTTTCCGTTTTTAGAACAAATGTTAAAGACAATATTTTGTAAAAACTTTTTTGTTGTATTTTGATCGCGGATAAAATTTTACCGCTTTAAAAAATAAAGGTGAAAGAGCATTATATACTACTTTTTGGTATTAGATGTAAAACACCACACATTATTTAACAAGGTTTCTATTGTTGCAGGTGGCTAAGACATGTAAATTGAGACAATACAAACAACCCAAATCCAAGGACATTGATCTATTACGCCGACTCGTAGACAAAGGCTTCTATAGTACCTACTAGTAACTCGACCTTATTTCTCTTTGGGAATCGTGTTCCTTTTAAGTACGACATGTGATACATATTTTTAATATATTTATCTTTATATTGGGAAAACCCGTTACAAAATGCGTTTAATAGTTGTTGATATGATCGCGTTCACGTAGTCAGATAGAAACTTTGTGCAATTTTTTCTATTGAGCTGCCAAATAAGCATTTTACCACCATTGAGCCGGTGGTATTTTATTTGTACAACGACCGGGTCCAAACGCAGAAATAAAATAAGGCTTTACAGTGATTAATATGTAACTGACAAAGCAGCATGAAAATAAGTGCGGCGGGCATGTACAGTTTAGGAAATGTTACAGTAGTCAATATATTCAAAGTATAAAAAAAGGCCATACGTGCAGTCTGTGGCGAAGGGCCTTTTAGTAGTTGCCGCCCTCTTTTTAAAAAATCAAACATTCTACCTCTGTTCTCCATGTTTATAAAGGATGCTTGTTTATTAGCGAAAGAGCACATGGAATACTTTGAACTCCGCTCAAAGTATCTACTTTGTAGTACTAGAAGAACAAAAAAGCTAGATCTTTTCTTACCTCCTTGTAGGCTAAAAAGGTGTCGAAGAAACGCTTCTTACTCTGTTATTGACATATATAATAAGCTACCCGATGAGATTAAAGATCTGCCTAAAATTAAGTTTAAAATTAAACTAGTGGAATGGTTACATGAACACAGATTTTATAACATTTCAGAATATTATTCATTTAAATAACTACATAATTGTGATACATGACTATGGCTTTTATAGATAGATATAAGAAGTCCATATGACTTTAATTAATACTATGTGTCTGACGTGTGTTTAATGTTTATAATTTTAAATATTTTCTATTAAATTTTATTGACATTATTAGTTTATTCTTATTGATAATTTGTTTCTTTGAATCTATATGCATTATTATTATTTTGGTAATTTGGACATTGAATACTATTGGATTATATAATTATTGGATCTGTGTATTACATTATTATTTGATACATTAAATGAATGGCAACTGGTTGACGTAATTTTAGGATTGTTATTATCGTTACAGCCGCATTATAAATTTTAATTAATAGTATATTTTTAATTTGCACGCCTTAAGAAGCAGAACATAAGATAATATAATGTTTTGTGTACCACCTATGCTTGTACTATGTTCTGGCAATAAATGAATTATTATTATTATTATACGTATATTTCATTTTTCAAATAAATGCAGAGGCGTTTCTTTCGAAGATTCTTTTCCTCTATGACAAAGCCTCTTTTTGAAATTGTTGTCGGAGTTTAAAGATACATGAATGCATGCTACGGTAAGTTCACTTGATAATCAACGCATTTCCAAGGACATTAGAGGGTGGCGAATATTCCTTACACTCTTATGTTAATAGCCGATAAACAGGCAGACTAGCTGTCTGACAATAAGTTATCACCACATGGCTTTTATATATCCGTAACACTATGTGTAGTATACCTATGTACTAAAATTACAAATTAGTCAGACCTATAATTATAATAATATTTAATAATGCACACGAAAATAATTTTTATATGTAATAATGTACATAGCTTTTCGGTCTCCGAGTTCCGATGATTCGTTATGAGCTTACTAACGCCATCTCTGGGGACCTAGATTGCAATTCTGGATGTTTGGGTGTGCACTCGGAATTTTCATTGCCAATATTTAAATTATCTATTATATTTCATTTAAATTATCATTACCAATAAAGTTATAACGTTGCATCACCATGCGTTTTTTAAAATTAGCATTAACCAGTACCATCTTATTAATGTAGGTAGTACAATATTTCAGAACCTACCTTTGTTATATACAGTGATTGATACTATAGATAGCATCCCGAGTTTCAATGTGCAGACAGACGGAGCGTCAATCAAGAAATTTTGGCTGCGTATGCACGTTGCAAATTGCAAGTTGCAAATGCAAATTGCGTGTTTCATGTTCGGGATTAATGCTCCATTGTATTGAGTTGTGGAATGGAGCTGGCTTGGTACAGACGGATTATAATTGACATGTATCCGGAATATTGTTCAAAGTATGAATTTAATTACAGACCATGCGGTCCAAACGTGGGTTGTGGGAAACATGACTATCCCGCTTCTTTAATTGTACACGTCACGTTGACAAACATTATTAAGTTTACGAAAATTTAATAAATTTTAAGTTCCCGCTCAAATCTTAAATCAACTAAACGTTTTTCTAGAGTTTATTTGTCCAGTAATGTTTAGCTTAAAAATCGGAAGAAAACTCAATGTTTTTAAAAGTATGGCGTGCAGAAACAAATTTATACTATGTATTAGTGTTTATTAGAAAATAAAAAAAAAAAAAAAATATCATTAATCACAAAAGTTGTCCATAAAATAAAAGTTATAATTAAATATAATAAATTACAAATCAATCTCGTCTGACCCACTGAATATTGTGTTTCATAACGTTAATATTGTTGTCGAGCATTTACTTCTTTTATGTAAAAAACGTTGTAAATCTTTATGGGGTGTCACGACCTAAAATATCAGTTAAAAGACATCTTCCATAATAGCAAAAGAAGTCGCGGTTGCCCGTAACAGGATTGATTACGATGCAAATTGTCGGCGCTTCAACAGTAAAACTTTACCGCGTTCATCTGCTTCGGCTTTGCGCTCTCAATCAATGTTACCATTGTACTGTAAGTGTAATATATTCATTTTGTCAAGCCTGTAAATGTGTTTGGAAATTGGGTGTATTTTCAATGTAACCTCGTTTTATATGCTAGTAAAAGCGCGTCAATTCGACAAACGAAGATCATGTACGCGCTAGTTGCGTATGAGGCAGCAGTATTATGTTTAGGTGACGAGTCGCGATTCAGTGCGATTTAAGCAGCCAATCAATCTGTACTAATATTAAAAAGAGAGAGTGCGACTTTCGTGAGTTTGTGTACATGCGAAAGGTAACCTCCGGAAGCACTGCGTCTATTTGAAAAATTCCCTCATTAACAGAAAGGTAGGTTAATCCGGGTGGACATAGGCAAGTCTAAGTGTACAATAATGAATTGTTGAACCCCAACGAAGTCGGGGTCAGCCACTAGTAAACTGTAAATTGATTGATTAAATAAATATGAACTGTAAACCTAATTTGATTTTATTTTATTTACTTTTAGATTAGGTTACTCTTTTAAAAATAAATAACAAAAAGAGGTCAACTGTGCAGTTGTTGTGGTTCTTAATAGCCTTAAGTGATAGTGTTTTTATTTTCGTTAACGACACCCTTCCGTCAGAAACTTAATCATTATTACACGGATTGTGCTAATATTATTCATAGATTTTATTACCTGAAAATGTGATTCATACAAGAATTCGAAAAACCAGGAGTTTAAGCCAACAATCCATGTTCATGGCTTACTGATCACACGAGTTTCCTTTTTTGATGTCGGTCGGTGTACTTCACCTATTAATCGCTTTAGACTATCGTTTTACAACATCTCACCTAACTACTTTTTCGAAATTTAAATTGTGCAAGGTTTTTGCGTACTCAAGTTTTAGTGCTTGCGGGTGAATTAGTCTATCTGCACTTGGTGGCTGTTACCATAAAAGATTTATTAATTCGTTATTTATTAAAAGACAACATATGCAAGTTAGTACTACACAAAATTTACTATCCAAAGTATTCAATAATTTTCCAGCGGTAACCAAACTAAGGATGAGACTACAAAAAG
Organism: Megathymus violae; assembly: GCA_003671415.1. Lineage (NCBI taxonomy): Eukaryota > Metazoa > Arthropoda > Insecta > Lepidoptera > Hesperiidae > Megathymus > Megathymus violae. Next base: position 1,149,938 of record PDGT01000002.1, read on the forward strand.
TTGAATGCCACTGGTATTAGTGCGGTAAGCGGGGGCACGAAACTTTTTCAATTATCTCTTGTAAGCGCCTTTATCTCGGTTAAGAGCGGACGAATCGGATTTATGCTTTCAAAATGTTGCTTTATGAAGTTTGAATTATGACTATATGTAAAAACTAAAAATGGTACAGTAACGTGTTGTCCAAAAACTTTATTTGACAAAGAGATGTAGGGGGATCAAGCCGATCGACCTGCATATGGTGCACTCTGCTGAACAACGGACGAGGTTGTCACGAACGGTCCCTCCTGTTGGAGGTCGCTGTTCGGTCTGCAACGTGTCAGTGATGCGTGTTACTTATGTCCATGGGTGACGGTGACCACTAACCATCAGGTGGCTCGTCTGCTCGTTGGTAGACTAGTTACATAAACAAATTATATTGATCGGTATTTTTTTACAGACTTTAAAAAGAAGGTTAGTTCGAGAAATATCATATTTACCGCGTATGAACAGCCCTGCTGACGTCAAATTCGGACAGTTTCGCGGGTGCATATTTGGGTAATTCGAGCATAGTTATGTTTCCACAAAAATCCACAGTTTAAACAATAATTATAAACGACGTTTTTATCAGAGAACCACTAGTCTTCAGCACGGTCGAAGCACACGTGAGGCCTGCCATAGCGATTGCCCTATAGCTAGGTTCCTTTGTAGCACGAGATTCCGAGTGTGGTGACATAGCGACGGCGGTGCCATCACTGCCGCGTTCCGCTCAATAACAGTGTTCATTATTATCTTCGACATGTAATGTGTATTTTTATGAATATTCAATATTTTCACGTAATAGCCAACAAACAAGGAAACGAGGCAATTCTTTCTTTATATAAAATAAGACTGAGGCAAAAATTTTGAAAACAATATATAATATACAAAAAATCATTCTTAATTTATACACCAAATAATAAGCGTATTATTAAATTTAAATTTAAGATTTAGAAATAAAGTATTGTGTAGAAATGGTGAATGGCGGATAAAATGAAAATTATACACTGATAAGCTTTTTCTAAGTAAAGCGTTATACCATCAGGTGAGGTTTTAGTCAGGCACTGACTTATAATAGGTAACAAATGAGATCTTTACCGATGCTTTTCAGGAATACATATACGAAAATCCACTATGCTTAAATTGGCACAGACAACGGAAAGTAATCCCAGGAGGACATTACATAGTAAATTCGAATGTCCGATATACATATCCTTTAACGGCTTTTAGTACAAAATATCGTAAATCAGCAACTTTTTCTATTATCTCCGTAAACCTAACATTGTACTTTATTATCCCAGTCTATCGGCGTACTTCTATCACATGATCAGTCCTCTATAAAATGTAGGGTCGCAAATTACTCGTCTCTCTCGTCATCCTTACCACCAACTCTAAAGTTGGTAAATGGGGAACCGTTTTATTTTCGTCGTGCCCGTCTGCCCATCCATGCCACGACTTGTTTTTTTCGAAATTGGAACTTGGTAACTGGTCATTGCCACGCACATATGCAACACCCAGGATTATGCGTTAACGGCAAATAAGGAAAATGTAAATAAAAACTTGACAACAGGCTCTGCGATCAACACATTAATAAACATTTCATATTATAACAGTTTCATCATTATTTTGTGAATGAGATTAAAGTAGGTGTTAGGTAGCGACCTCAAAAAGGTGAAACCTCCGTTTCATTGTCAGTGACTCAATAGAAGCGCGGACAAAATTTAATAAAGGCTTCTTATACTATTTTTGGTTTGTTCGGGTCGCTCCGCGGCTGACAATGATTTTTGCTCATTTATTACGTTTTATGTGTATTTTTCAACAGTCTCAATTTTTTTCTGAATTAAACCAAACACAGTGGAGTTGTTTGGTGTAATTTGACATTGTGCTTGTTTTGTGCAATAATATTATCAGTGAATCACGCTCGTCCCTGTTATTTTTGTGAATGAAAACGCCTGTAAAGTACTTTTAAAATTCAGCAAAAACCTTAGATTAGGTACTTATTTTTAATGATTTCATATTTGCTCCATTTCATGTAATCATATATGTTATGCACTTTTAACGCATTTATTATTTATTTAGTATAAACGCATTACAACTATTTTTTGGGTTCTATTGCGTCAATAATAATAGTTTTTCTGATATATGCATAGAATATTATGCACAGAAAGAGATCAGTTATGATTTTATTATATGTATAGAGTTTTCATCAGAATGAATAGTGAATATAAAATTTGGTTTTCTTTATCCCGTTCTCTGTGCCTGTCATTGCAGAGCAAAGGATTATTCATCGTAATGTACTCTGTAGACATTAGAACTGTGGTTTGTTTAATCTGTGGAAGCCGCAGTTCGTGTTTCTGCGCGTTTGAAATGCGGCATTATTGGTTAAATGGATAGCGTGTTTTATCACTATAGACATCTGGTGTTAACTGATTTTACATATATTTCTACTTTGATTATATGCGGCAGTGGCCATTGTATAACGGGGACGTCACTCTAATGTTGTCCAATAAGTTAAGAAGGCGATACGTTTGTAGTCTTTCTGTCCAAATTTGTTTCCAAATACGTAATATATAAATATACGATTGATTTCGGTAGGAGGTCTCCTTATGACAATGGCGCGCCGTTGTTCAGTAGAGTACATACACCATGAGCAGGGTAGGTTGACTTGGTTGTGAGGATCGATAGGTCTCCCTTTCATTGCTATTTATTTCTTTTACGTCAGTATTTGGTTAAAATTTCAGTCAATTTGCATATCCCCAGTGCTAAAGTTATTGTATAAAGCATTTTTATTTAAAATTGGCCGTATTTGGCCTAGAATACTCCCCCCAATCCCATGCTTCTGCCAGCAACAGCCAACAGTCAGTGTTGTAAGAGGTGACAGAAGCCACCCTGCTTGGTGGTAGGGCTTCGCGTAACGATTATATTATCAGTATTATTATTAATTTATTAACATTATTACTCGTATTATTATTTTTCCATGGAGCCTGCCTGGCTAGCTACCACCCTCCTGCTCGAGTCAGCCGCCAAACGACTCGCCGTGTTCCGGCTGGGGGCTTGAGAGCTAGTACTTTCTTTCTTACCTTTCTCATTTCCTGGCCGACAACGCATCAGTGACACTTTTGATCTTGCTGATGTTCATGGGCGACGGTGACCGCTTACCATCAAATGGGTCGCCTGCTCGTTTGTCGGCTATTAACATAAAAAAAAATAACGAAAAAATACAATATTGCAGATACGCATAGAATAATTACAGAATAATATCAGGTTGTAAGTTGATTATCACTACAAAAAGGATCCTTGTAACCATTATCCTGGTAGTCTAAACAATCAGCACTACACGTGTATACACACTACACATTTTTATACATTGCACGTACTTCTAACATATCCTAGTTTTGCTAATCTTTATTTTAACTCATTATTGTCGAACTGAGCTCGGGTATGCTTTTGTAATATGAGGGATGAAGAATAGAGTACGCCCACCAGCTAGCCAAGTGCGGATTAGTGAACAGTACGCCAGCTGGCCAAGTTTTCAAGTGCGGATTAGTGAACAGTACGCCAGCTGGCCAAGTTTTCAAGTGCGGATTAGTGAACAGTACGCCAGCTGGCCAAGTTTTCAAGTGCGGATTAGTGACCACAGTGCTATGGACGCTTATGTATGCAGGTTGCCTCAGTGTAAGTGACAATTCATACGCGTATGCAACGCTTGATATGCATTTGCATATTAGAAGTAAGTAGCTTACGGTGAAAACATGTTTTTTTAAAGATTTGTAAAATTTGTCAACGTGTATTTTGCAGGAACGGTGCACCGTTACCCTTTTTATTTGAGAGGCAGCTTTGGTTAGAACAATACGACATTCCAGTTCCAAACTACACACACTTTTCCTAACATTGTATGTAGAAGTTACCCTAGTACCTATATGCATGAACAATGTGATTGATATGACATTGCCTTCCGTATTGATGCAATGAAATAAAATTATGAACAATTAATATAATTAATTATGAATTATGCAGAATAGCAGAATTATTCTTGATATACATCGGTGCGTTCTCAAGAAGAATAAATGTCCCTTCATAAAGTTTTCTTCACTGAAGTTGGTCTATTTACAAAAATTCATGACATGAATTCAGGCCATTGCATCTGTTAAACATCGATTAAATTATCATCGATTGCTTAGTGTATATTTAATAATAAATAATAAAGTACAAATCTAATACTAATTACAATAAATTCAGCAACATAAAACAATACAATTTAAACTAAGGACAGCGAGGAATATTATTGTTTATTCTGTGGTTATTTCGATGTAATCTGTGGAATGGAATCTAAACTACGCGTTCGAAATTCGAAATTATTAGCATAAATAGAGTAGGTAACATTCAAGTAGTTATAACAATACATTTTATTAGCGTCGTTATGCTCTAGAATAGATAATTGGAAGATATTACATTTTATATAGAACTTCTTTGTATAAGAAAGACGTGTTTTAGGTAATAATTACCATTAGAGTAATACAATAATAAAAGGTAATAATAATTAATAAAGTTACAACAACACTATCTAATATATGAATCTGTCGAGATGACGTACCTCGTTTCATTTAACAACCGTATTAATCCATCGTATCTCCGACTAATATATCTTTTGCCATATTTAGAAATGTTTAGAATCGATTCTTTACCGTTCATGGTAGGTATAGGTGTTAGAAATGGATTCCGAACTTAAATAATGCAGGACATACCTACATCAGGGAGAGACGATTTCTACCCATTAAATTATCTTGGAAAGCTATCTAGCATACACGAGAAGCACGAATCTCCCTGGACTTCTATGAACATCGAGAAATACATTTTTAACAAAACGGGTATTCATGGATATTTCGACCCTTTTACATGGCTCATGGTCACAGCGAACCTGTGGTGGAGGGGGGAAACATTTGACAGTTGACACTAGACAGATAATCTAGACCGAACACTGTCAACTGTCATTACACGCGATTCTAACGACATCTTTATGCACTGAACTTCATCTTACACCCCTGACCTAATTTAAATCTATCTTCTCTATTAAACTTTTCCCATGTTGTTTATCTCAATAGCCTTTCTTATCAAATGTTGAACGTACTGACGAACACCCGAGATCACCCATGGGCTTTGCAACTCGATATAATGAAGTAGTTTCAATCAGATGATGGCCCGTTTTATTTATCCAATATAAAAGCTATCGCAGTTGCAATCAATTTTATAAACCTTGGGGTATTGGTATCTTTAGGCGACCATAGATAGGCTGGTACTTTTTACACGGTGAAAAAATAGCTTTTATAATTGCCGTCGCTTCGCTTCGGGAAAACTACTCGTTACGCTAACAAATAGTACCCTTATTTTTTTTTTATTAATTTATAACTTTATTCGTTATGGACGGATTGCAATGAAACAAACTTTATGTGATGGTTACTGCAATACATTAGTGAAAACGAGAACAAAATTGGTAAGGCCGTTTCTGGGTTTAGTGCGAACAAACGCACAGACAAACAGACAAATTCTAACAACTTTTGTTTTGTGTTATATTGCGTTAATAAAGGCCCCTAGTAATGTTTTTTTTTCTCAGATATCGTTCATGTACAGAAAGCGATCAGTTAGAATATTGTTACATATGTAAAAGATATAGATTTTCTATTAACAATCCTACTAATTTTATCAGTTACTCTTGTCTGCTGTACTGGTAGCAACGCGTCTGTGTATATATCTTGATGTCATCCTGTGGGCGTGTTGACCTAAAACCTTATTAATGTTCTTGCGTCTAATGTTCCCCATCGCAGATGTGATTTTGATGTGTAAGGAGATCTTTGTGTCTAAGTCAACCTCCCTTGTTCGTGGTGCGCCCTGCTGAATAACAATCGCTGGACTCTGTACCACGATGCTTGCATTGTGTTGGAGTATTTTGCCCACCTGGTTAACTTCTATACTCCTCCTAAAATTAACCATTAAATATTTCGTATGTGCTCCGGTCGCATATAGCCAGTATACTAATATGGGTCCTTCGCTTCCTTTTCGATCGGCATTCGTCGATGACCACTTGCCATCAGGTGTCTGCTCGTTTATCGACAAGTTACTGTTTGTTGTTGTTGTAGTTTGGGAGTCAGCTCCTTTGAGCCAGTCGCCAAGCTGGTCTAACTTGGCAATCATTCCAATGAGACCGTTAGGTCTGATAACTTACAAAATACAGGTGGGCAAAACGCTCTTTTAGTAACATAAAAAACCGATATGTCCTAAGCTCTTTTTTTTAATGCTTTGGCAACCGATGCTTGATGTGTCTGATGATGGTGCGATGTACCATGAAGGTTTCTGTCCGTGTGAACGGGCTCTCTGTATGCCATGTGGCTAATCTAACCACTTGGGTGTATATCTAATGTAACATACATTTACATGTATAATTTTTGTGTTGTTTTTGTTTTTTTTTTATTTTGTTTTTCATAATATTTAACTAACATGACAGCCGTTAGTTTTATTACTATATTATATATAGTTAGCAGCAAAGTGACGTCATATCCGTTAAGAGGAGGGGATGGCGGACAGTCACCACCAAGCACCTATATAAGACGATGAGCGCTCGTCTGGAGACAAGCGCCCCGTTTCCCTAAAGGGGGTCGCATCAGATGTCGGCTTAAAGGCCTCCAGGCTAAAGCCAGCCTCGGGTGGTGTTTAGTGGGTAGGCCCCTAGGTTTTTCGGGAGTCCCACATAACCAGCGCAGCCGGCTGCGCTGGTATGCTATGAGCATTCACCACTTCTTATTATTTCATTAGTCCCGTTCTGCTAAGAATTAAATTAAATTATTACAATTATTTATTCATTCATTGTATTCATTAAATTACATTAAATTCATATATACATTCAATTATAATCAAATACTTGTATATAAAATGTCCCAGGATTATTTATGTTTATTTTCTGTAATATTACTGATACCCTCTGTGCAATAATTCACTGTACAACTACATGCATACCTCTAACTTTACGGCAGGGATCTTTGTTAAAAATTTTGGCCGTATTGGGGCGGCGTAGAATACTCCCCCCAATCCCATGCTGGCTGAACAGGGTGTCGTAAGAGGCGACAGAAGCCACTCTGCTTGGTGATAGGGCTTCTCGTAAGAATTATATTATCAGTATTATTATTAAATCATTAATATTATTGCTGGTATTATTACCTTTCCGTGAAGCCTGCCTGGCTAGCTACCACCCTCCTGCTTGAGTCAGCCGCCAAACGGCTCGTCGTGTTCTGGCTGGGGGCTTGAGAGCCAGTACCTTCTTTATTACCTTCTTATTTCCTAGCCGACAACGCATCAGTGATACCGTTGGTTTTGCTGATGTCCATGGGCGACGGTGACCACATACCATCAGGTGGCTCGTCTGCTCGTTTAACATAAAAAAAAATTACCGCCGAAAAATGTCCTTTGGAGAACAATTTCATTATTTAAATACTCTTTACGTATTAAAGGCACTGTTCAAATATTTTTTAATATTCAACGTTCATATAAATTCATGAAAATGCTTTGAAGTGGGCTATGTCAGCGAACTGCTTATAAACGATGAATAAAGGTAATTTTGTGTGATTTTATTTCACTTCCAACCACCTTCCTTCAACCAACCAGTTTCTGAAGGTGCCCATTACAGAATTTCTTTGTCATTGAGAAGGCCTACATGAGAGAAGGAAGAAAGAAAACATATTATTGTATATTCCGCAGTAACAATGTAGTAAATGTAATGCAAAACAATTAATTCGATATAATGTTATCTAAATAAACATATGTAAATATGTTATCGTGCATAAGATATGCAGTCGGCAATATGTCATGTTAGAACATGCTGACGCTCGGATAGGTGGATGGTTTAATTTCATTTTATTTCATATACTTATGTTTTTATCCGATTTACATAATAAACAAATAGTACCAGTGAAGCTCCGGTGGGATTCTTGTCAGATCGAGTTCCGTATCTACACTACAAGTATTCTGGAATATTTTCTATTAACCATGTAAATCTAAGGACTTAAGATGACTGGATCTAGGCTACTTCGTTCGGGTTGAACAATTATCTAAACATATTATATATAGCCTAAGTCCATCCGGAATAATGAAGCTTTCAAATGGTAAAAGAATTTTTCAAGCAGGTGCCCTGCTTTTCGTTCACTCTCCGCAAAACCTAGAACTTAGACAAATCAAATTCCCTGTCACACTATGGTCACACTATGTATGTATATTAAATCTTTTTTTCTATTTTCACATTTACTTACACAGTAAAGTTAAGTCTCAAAATTAGAATAAGTTTGTTTATGGTATATCTCCATCTTTGGATGCTAAATTCGATTATATGTCATATTTCCTATGTTTCTATTTGTTTGTCCTGGAAAAATTGGATGTGGCGGCAGGCAGAGAAGCAAGCGACGGATTCTTTAAGAATACCGTTTTTCATTGTATATATAAATCCCTAAAAATAACTATATTTTTAAATAGTTTTTCTTTCTATATTATGATAAATTCAAGTGATTATTTCTGTTTTTTGCACCTAATCTTGACCTTAAATGTTTTAAGTATTACGTAAGTATACTTATGCACGTATTTTTGCCCCGTTTCGAATAGGTGTATCATCTTTTATATCTATTATATATCATATTAACAGAGAAAGTTTCTATGCTGCGTGGAACCGGTTGCGACGCTTTTATTTTCAGGCGTCCTTGTCATTGATGTACCTATATCCTTTTAATACAATCCCTTACCGCCAAACTGTACTTTCACGGTGCTTGAAATGGACGGAAGATGTACGAGAATCATCATGCGGAGGTTTAGCGGGCAGGTCGTTGACAATTTTTATTGTGCCTTTGCACGGTGAAGACGACGCGTAATTTTATTTTGTTTTAAATGTAATATTTCTATGATTTTGTTGTAATTGTAATATATTCTTTGTTTTTTATTTTTATTATTTTTTATAAATACATGTTATAACCATAAAGTTAATATACTAACGTAAGTTATAACGCGCGGGAAACGTAAAGCTGGCCGACTTGAATTAGTGATGCCACATTAATGACATAAAAAATAATAAGTGTTCGTGAAGACGATGGCGCGGGTGGATGTTTTTTTGCGTTCCTTACCGCTCCAAATTTTTGCTTCAAAAGTAGTTTTATTAATCCAGTCCACTACACACGGCTTAATGCTGCAATCAACGTCAAGTCAACCTTCTCTGCTCCTTGTATGTTCTTAATCTTCTCTGGTCTTATTGCACCCCCTTAAGGATCTGACGAGGCAATGCCATTGGGTCGGGCTTTTGAAAGGTCCCATTATTTTAAGTCGTTAGGTTGTTTCCCTAGCTTAATCCAAACGGGTCCTTGGTCATGGTTTTTGCAAATCGTGAATCTTTTTGCTCATGTGCAAGAGCGGTTGTAACCATTTACCATCACGTATATCCTCTGCTCGTTTGTCATCTATTACATTTTAAAATGGAAAACTGCTTTATTTCCCTATAAATTGTCACGTAGCTTCTTTGGATCTCAAAATATTAAAAGGAAAATATATTTGCATTAGGGTTGGAATAATTTGGGATGTAATACGTGTATACATTATATAGAAAGATCCTTTCGGAGAATCACGAACAAAGGAGACTGCATAATAAATACTTTCCATCCTTGACCTAAAATAAGACATGTCTGAACTACTAGTAATACTACCCCCAAAAAAGCTTTAAAATTAAATGTACATCTAACATATTCCATAAGAAATAGGTGCAGTGTTCATTTAAGTATTGCGATGAATTGAGAGGAATAATTTGTTTTCATAGACTTCATAAACGGAGGGGGTTATATATTTGATTAGTATTTTTTTCACACGGATTTTTGGATACGGATTTCTATAAGATTTGTTGTTCAACTTGTGTAATTACATTTAAAATAAAAAGGAAAAATTTAATGTAAGTGAATTATTAAATATAAAGTATTAGAATTTTATAGGAGATGTGGTTTCCAATCAGTTTAAGATGAGGTCCGGAGATAGAAAATTTTTTAACGAAAAAACCAAAAATAACCAAATGTGAAAATGTTCAATTTAAAAAATATCCTAATGAATATAGTTGGGACTCATTAATACATTAATCAACAAATAAATCAATTACTACTCACGAATATAAATAATCTAATTGTACATCTAATAATATACATTTGAATCATTCCAAATTTCGTAATGTGTAAAAAAGGTGGAATGGTATTGGTACAAAAAAACAGTTTTATTTATTTACATAAATGAATTACAATACTGATAAATTTAAAAACGAATATATTGTTTAAACATGGTAACCCGTATTCCTTATTCATTCCACGTCCAAGAAATAAATTGAAAAGTGTACGCTTTGAACAAATCCTCTTAAAAGAAACGAATTAAATATGTACTGGTCCTGCCAGCTCCAAGGTCCACTAAAACCTTCAAAAGCGACCCGAGCGAAAGCTTACATAGAAAGTATTCCTCCCCCGAGGGTTCAACGCTGAAAACACACGGGAAAAGATCACGTTTAGATATTGTTGTATATGCATTCATTTCTTCTTTATGTATATGTTTTCACTATCACGATTAAGTATTTACTTTTTCTATTATTGTCACTCGAAAAAAGTTCTTTAAATATTCCTTTTCAATATATGTTAATCATTTTTCATATATTTTTAAATTTTTCATAATGAAATTATATGTATATTTAACTGTAACATTTGTGCAACAGAACAGGTGCATATTCGGCTAAATACGGAATACTCAAAAATACTGGAAAAAGCCGAATATCGTATACGGAATTTGGTATAGCGAAATGGCGCATATTGTTATAACAATTTGGTATAGTCTGTTACTTTTACTGCAAAACTGCAAAGCCGTGCGATACAGCTTGCAATAAACATATTTTTTCATATTTTCTATAAATGCTCTTTAGTAAGAATTAATTTCTAAATGACTGCGCTTATTACTCCCGTGGGGCGCGAGCATAAAAATATGTTAGATATATAAATATTGATTTTAACATACAATTAGGTCACCGTATACCTACTTTGTTTGTTACGTCAACGTTTTATATTCTAATACTGGTGTATAAAATTAGAAACCTGAGTTATTTGTGACCAGGTAGAGTTAGCATAATTATTTTAAATATTGTTATATTACAAACGCTGGCATAATAGACGAAACTTGAACTGGAAAACAATCGTCTTTGAACATGGATAATCGTGGCACCATGGAGATCCCCGACGCGTTGTCATTTAAGACGAAAACATTGCGTCCGCTGGTTCTCCGATCACTACTTACTGACAACTGGAAATAGTTAAAAAGCACTTTTAAGGGGCGATAACTGGCTTATATACGAATAAAAACCTTATCATCATATATGGTGATGTTGTAACAGGAAGTGTTTCAATATTTTTATTAACAATGTGAACATAGTAATATCTATATCTCGAGCTTTCACGTGTTTCGGAGGGTACCTATCAACCGCTTCCATGCTGTCAGTAAAAATATTGAAATTATTTTTTCGAATGCTATCGTTACATAGTTTAAGCCATATTAAGCTCCGGTCGGTATAAAAATTTATTGAGATAGCCAGTAACCCCTAACCCTACTCGCACTGCAGCAACGTAGTAAATAAAGTATGCTCCATACCTCAGTTCCGCCGTGGGCTTTTAAGTTGAAGTTGAAGCTTTTAGGTTGAAGCAAAGCCATACTCCGTTATTGCTTTTCCAAAGATTGATTGAAGCGCTTCACTTCTGGTTTACATTTCTTATTAGTTGCCATACCTGCCTGTCTGCCGTCTACAGAAACTCAATATCGTGGTTAAATGAGTCTACCGTAGCTTCTGGAAAGGCGAAACGTGGTTCAGAAAATGAATGAAAGTGCATGCGAATGTAAGAGTGATTTTAAAAGGTGTATGTAAAAGCAATTATAGGTTCATTATTATTAATACTGGTATTATTACTTGTGAAGCCTGTCTGGCGAGCTATCCCCCCCCTCTGCTTGAGTTTGCCACCAAACGACTCGCTGTTTTCCGGCTGGGAGTTTGGAATCCAGTACTTTCTTTCTTCTTTTTTCTTGGCCCGATAACGCATCAGTGATGCCTTTGGTGTTTGTTACTAATGTCCATGGGCGGCAGTGGCCACTTACCATCAGGTGGCTGGTCTACGCGGTTGTCGGATATTTACGTAAAAATATAGATGATCGTATTCATAATTGCATTGAATTATAATGTGTTGTTAAATACTGTTGTAAATATACTTTTATTGCTGTTTATTAATGTAACGAGATTTATGCAATAGTTATAATATTTAATGCTCTGAATATTTGTATTACATTCAGATATATATTCGTTGTGATATAATAATTGTAATCCTGTAACATACGCACATAATTGTGTCAGTTTAAGATTCATTAGGTACTATGCGGCTAGTGTACTTGCATATTGACCTGAAAACAAAAGTCACGCATGCATGCAATAAGCCACTTTGCATGTAAATGAGTTTCATTAGTGCACTCTATAAATTCTGTTGCGTAATTTTTTGAAATATTACTTTTTCATGGACAGGTTATTATAGGTTTTTTATGTTTGGAATTAAAAAAATATAATAAATTCAAAAAAATAACCAAAGAGCATGCGAAAGAAGCTACTGGTTTGGCAATTGATAGATTTTGCTTACCATAGTATAAATAAGTGCTCATGGCCCGATATTATGACGATCTTACGTGGTTGTATATTAAGCAACTGTGGGCGCTTCGATGTTCGATGGGGGATCGTTAGCGGCCAAATTTCTTGACTACATCCATGTTTTGGAGGGTACTTAACAGTCGTTGAGCTTCTTCAACGGCTTTTGGGTGACAAACAATCCAATTGGTTGGCCAATAAACATTCTAGACCTTCATTATGAGTAGAGACAGGTGCTCTTTTATGGATCCCTAATGGGTTCAAATCATTCGACGAAGAAAGCACGAGTTCAGAAGGAAATTATAACTATTCATTGTCCATAACAAAGCAAAGTTTGTTTTTGTTTTCGTCGCGAGTGCTGAGTTTGAATTCCGAGCGTAAAGAGGTTTAAAATTGATTCACAAGCCTAGCGTTTGATATCAAGTAAGAATCCCGAGCGTAGTTACGGATTCAAAGCCATAAAAAGTTAATATTAATAAAAAATATGTTATAGAAAGATATACGTCACTTATTGTTTAATAAAAATACGAAAATATAAAGTTGGTACACAAGTAACAATAATTTTTTAAAACGTTACACTGAATATAAGTGTCATAATTTTGTTCCGTAGTGACTTAAAAAAAAATTTTTCAACGTGCGGAAACAGCGCAGAAACTAATAAAGTATATATCGCTTCTTCCATAATTTTATCACCATCGACCCCATTTGAAATCCCAATATCCCTACGGGCCTGGTATGTACAGTCACAGTGTATGAGAACATGCTCGCAGTAGTCTGTCGCCTTTAACGTGAGAGAATAATGACGCAGCCGCCGAAAGCCGCCTACAATACAAAAGAATTTAACGTGAGAGAATAATGACGCAGCCGCCGAAAGCCGCCTACAATACAAAATAATAGAATATTAGGACAAAAGTAGTGATCTATACTCGACTCGCTTCGGAAAATTTCTTGAAAACTGTTCTATTTATTGTTATGAAAACTAATCTTATTATCCATAATATAAGTTCTAAATATGCCCAGAATCATTTGCATTTATTTAGGTGATTTTCGTGTTCTGATAGACAGTCAGATAACAGAATGTTCCTACATTAATATTTCTGATTCAGTGTACATTTCGCCCCATTAGTTTTATTATTAGTATAGATAAATATATATTCTGCATATAAAGTGCATAATGTTATTTTGTGCATACCCTCAATAAGCTTCCCAGAACGTCGTTCGAAATCTGGGAAATGGTCCCCGCCGCATGCCTCGTCCGATTGATCTCTCATCACGTCTCCTTTGGCCTACGGTATAAAGTAATACGTTAGGCTGTAATAGAGCCATGTCTCGTATTCTATACGAGATAGAATTCGTAATGATGAAATCAGTATATGAATAGGGGTTTCCGTCGTTTCGGAATGGGCATACCGCATCGTTCGAGTGACCTAAAACTGGAGAGGACGAAAGATCCTCAGGGACAGATATCTAAGAATTATTTAGGATGGCAGTGAAATCCTTTCAGAACCATTTTTGTGTTCGTATTTAAAGTATCTCTCGTATGGAGAATCGACCAACCGTGAATCAGATTAAGCTGGAAGACAACGAAAGAACAGAATTCGTCCAACGGGACTTGATAATATTATCCTCTATTACTTTTTTAAAGCAAAGAAGACAGGCCATATCATATTAAGTAGCCATCGTTACTGAGGATACATGTCCCTGGCACAGCACAAGGAGAATTACTGACGCCTCGCCGGCCAAGTAAGAAGAGATGAATTCGCATAATAGAGAAGCCTACGTGTTAATTAAATATTTACTCTGGACGAGGATCAAAGCCGTAAACTCTTGACCTCAAACTGAGCACCGCGGTCGTCATTTGTATACGAGTACAACGGGTATGAAAATTAAGGAAACCACTTTTTAACTCTCTCTTCGGCATTTTAGCCGCAATGGATTACATACATACATTAAAACGATTGCTTTTAGAAGAAGAGCTGTAAGTCAGACAGATAAGGATCCCCAGGACAACGTACTAACACCGTCAGGTTTGAAATAGGTGGTAGAGAGTCCTGTGTTTTCTGACCGTCGGGACCTGATGCTATCGTTTTGTGCATAGTTCAGTAGGGTGCATCACGAGCGGGAAGGGTTGATTTAGACTCTAGGAAGGACCTCATTGTTTCTTCCATATTTTCTCTTTACACGTAGTATACTCGTACATATAAGAATCGATTAATAAAGAATACTTATGAGTTCTGTTTAAGTCTAAAAATGTCTACTATTCACTAGTAACGCGTCTTCGCTTTCTTCAAGAAACATGATATTGCATTCACGAAAAGTACGTTAACGCGTTTTATCAAATACACATATATTTTTTATGGTTTTATCTTTCAGAAACAGTTGTATGAAAACCACGAGTTCAACAGTTAACAGCCAGACAAACAAACTTTACAGATGCCCTATGTCGTGATACTACGGAATCGTATCCATATCCATATATCTGACTCAGGCTTGACCGCTTTTGCTTCTTAAGCTGTTTAAATTAAACCAAAACGAGTAACTTCATTTGCAGGATTTTAATAACACATAATGAAATTTGGTTACAGCCACTCGTACTTAGGCTGGCAGTTGCCGTACCTGCAATATGTACAAACAGCAGATTACTTAACAAATAAGAAGAGGGTGTTTCCCTCTAAGGATTTACATGGATGCCGGGAGCGCGAAGGATTTTTAAATCGTGCGCGATAAAGCGATATAAATGCGGAGATAATCTTTTTCCACGATGTTACATAATATTCAACTACGCTTCTGTATTACCGTGATTGTTAACTAATCGATTTTAATGTGGGTGCCTTTGAGAATAGTTATGTCTTCGGCGGCCTCGTGCCGAATGAATGAATGAATGAATGAAGGGTAAGTTATATCAGTGAATCCATGACCGCTAAATCGTTATTCTATTTTGTTATTTCGTTTACACTTTATAAATCCCATTATCGTTAATTTTTATTATGAATCCAACTCGTAATGTTATTTCGACTGTTGTAGAGATAGAAATATAAGTTTTAAAATGATTTAATCATGTTTTTGACGAGTTGTATAAACAATATACATAAATTACTCGTAAACATTAACTGCTAAGGAATAATGAGAAATATGTATTGTATTTATCGCATTTATTACATTTACTGATTGATAACAGAAGAATAAAGTTTTAAAAGAACTATAAAATTATATTGAAACTAAAACAGTTTTTAAAAGGAAGTGGTGTTTTTATTTAATTCATAGATTTACACTTGATCCAAATTCAAAACTTATTTTTCACTCAGTGAATAAAAAGCCTTTTTTACCCACGGCAAACCAATTGCTGTTGGATTGTTGGATAAGCGATGGTCAAAAAAAATATTTTTTTATTAAATGTTACTTTAGCCAGTGTTTTTCCAGTAAGAAGGCTATAGAAATACTATTCTAATCTTACGTCAATCGCATGAATTTTGGGGATTGCGATAGAATGCATAATTTGAAAAGGTCGTGGAATCCGTAATCTGTTTCACAGACACATATGTTTGTTTGAAGCAACTTAATTCATGGCAGAGTTTGTAAGTCCTCGGATAGTTGGTCCGAATTGTCAACGTCCCAGGAGTCACCGATAGGTTAGGTTACTCAAGTTTACAGCGGTACAGGCTCCCTCTGCGGGTCTTAATGATATAATAATGATGAGTGTTCAGAGGAGCTGATCTGATACCAACATTACTTTTTCATCAGTACGCATGAAGTTTCATCCACACCGATCGGAATCGTTGCGATCCTTTCCGAGATCTTTTCTGTCCTGTACATACAAATAGTGGAACTTGGCTCCTTTTAACCCGAACCGCTATGATATGCGGTCCTTGAAACAAGACGCGTTTTCTTTCAGAGCCACCATTGTATTTGGGACTCTCCTGGGGTTGCACATGTTCTTATGCGACAGAGACCTCTTAACATTAGATGCCTCGTCTGTTTTTTGTTAATTCATGAAACTAAACACAAAAGTAGGTAAGATTTAATATCTTCGGGTTTATTCGTATGCTATGTAGCTAGGCACAACAATCTTTATAGCTAGCGGCCCCCGCCGAGGTCGTTTGGGTTGAACAATTAATCATATATACATGATTATTAAAAATTTTAAGTTTTTTGCCTCCATTAGACATGACGGAGAAGTAACCTCCGTAGTGTTTTTAAAAGGAGTGACGTCAGCATTCTATATGGAAGAGTGTTTATCTAAATCTTATTAACTAAGCTAAAATAAGACGAGATGCTTCCGATGTTATGTGAATGAAGGTTGTCGGAACGGAACGGAACGCGACACCAGCGCCAGTTCCTACATGGTCAGCGTGACTTTACATACATAGCTGCCATACTAACGACACAAGGTACAGATGTATTGCTCGTCTTTCATGTATTTTCCTTTTTTTCCATCGACAGATCTGGAACTAGATAAAGAAGACTGAATATTTAGTACAGGTGTACTCGCGTGCTTAAAATCCACAACGATGTAAGATGATATGTATGTTCGAAATAGTCAAAATTTTTTTGGGAGAAATTTTTGTAATTTAATATAAATTTTTACATTGATAACAATCATCGATTATTGCTGCGAATAATCGATTAAAATGTTTATCAAATAAATTTTCTTTCTTTTTGTAATAAATATCTACCCTAAACGACATGATAATTAAAATCGTTCATGCATGTACCCATCTATGTACTTATATATATGATATATGTCCCATATTGTCCGAATTGAATTATAAAATATTTGCCAGAGGTATTTGAAGTAGCCGCCGGGCACATTTCAATCAATTGTTCGATTTGATTGAATACGATTTTTGAATTATATTTGTCAGTATCCAATTAGTCCCTTTCGGGTTTATTTTGGTGTATTGTTTGAATTTGATTAAAAGGGCAGACTGATCGTATATATTATACCAATTAAATTGTCTTTCAAAGGCTTTAAAACGTCTTAAGGTTAGAGTAATTGTGTTGTTATATCTTTTTGGAATTCTTCATATAACTCGCATTGTGACTTTAAGTCAGTCACCATCACCTACAGACTTCAGTAACTCCAAAAGCATCACCATAGTATTGCTGACCGAAAAGGTAGCGGTTCAATTGCCAATTTTATAAGAAGCTAGCCAGTCAAAATACTTCAACCCATTGTTCCATTTCTTAACTTTCAGGCTATACTTCAAAACCATGCTTGCACACATGTTGAATTTATCCTTACAATCTTCATAACATCGCAATTTTAAAATTAATGTATTTATTTGTGTGTGAAAAATTGCAAATTACTGTGTGCGACTTAAAATAAATCTGAACGTAAAACAAAGCCCTCCACGACCCGACAAATCCAACCGATTCTATCCTTTTACTTTATTTTCTATCTTCGGTTACCCATAAGTATATAAATCTTTTAAAATTAATGCTTATTTCCGCTGTTTCTACCAAGACTATTCGCGTAGCCCGCGGCAATCGGTCGGCAAATAGTTTTTGGTTATTGAATTACATTTTTCCTTTATTCCTTATAGATATTTGTACTAACAATGAATATGTACTCTCTTGAAGATTTCTGAGTTACATTATATTTATGAGAAAATCGACGATTACTTACAGAGAGTGGATTTCAGTTGTAAAATTTATCAAATATCGTATCAATCTATAAATGTCATCCATTAAAATCTATTTATTACTAGACTGAATGTTGATAAGGTTCTGTAAATAACATTTTAAAATAAATTAATGTAAGGCACTGTACATCCACGAATATATTCCATTTACACGTCAAAATATGTACGAAGTGTATTAAACACCTGACCGCACGTGCGGTCGCGGCCAAAAAGGGCGAGGGTGGGAGGGGCGAGAGGGGGGGTCATTTTATTAATTAATTAATCTAAGTATATATAGAATATTAACATTTGTCTAGTAAATTAGAGTTTATCAGGCAAAAAACTTATGAGAAAGCATTTAACGAACTAAGCAGGAGTTTAATAATTTCAATTCAAATCTAACTTTATAAGGTTTGTTAATTTGGGTTGTACGATATGTGGGTCCCGACCGCTGCGAGTCCCCTTTCAGACCCCGCCTAGTAAGTAAGATCTATGTTTTGTAATCTTTTGAAATTTTCTTGATTTAAAGATCAGGGGGGATGGAATAATTATAAAAGTATTTATTTATTGATAGGAGACCGAAAACAAATAACACTGACGCAAAGCTGTGAGTACTATTGCTAGTGAGCTTTGAACGTTTAGTGTATCCATTATTGTGCCACAACGTGAACATATACGCAACACATAAATATTAAATAAAATTTGACATTACCGATAATATATGTGAAGTAAACCAGATAACAATAATATTATGTTCTGAACAAAACAATCAATCATTTTCCTTATTAATATTATTAGCTGTGCCCGTGACTTCGTCCGCGTGGAATTTAACAAAAAAGTGATTTAGTAGAAATAAAAGTGGCCTAAGTTACTCCTTATTAAATCAGCTACCTACCAGTGAAAGTTCCGTCAAAATCGGTCCAGCCGTTTCAGAGATTAGCCGGAACAAGCAAGAGACAGAGAGACAAAAATTGTAAAAATGGTATTTTGGTATATGTGTTGTATATACATTCATATGCATGTAGTAAAAAGTGGTTATTTTAATATACAAACAGAAATTCCAATTTTATTTATTAGTATAGATAAAGAGAGAGAACGAATTTTGCGAGTTTGTGTAAATGCGAAAGGTAATCTTGAAAATATGAAAAATTCTTTTAACATTTGAAAGGTATATTGTTCCGGATGAATATAGGCTATATATTATGAAAATATAATAAATTTTCAATCTGAATTAGTTTTTGAATTTAACATTCACAATCGATTACATCTAATTCATTGGATTTTGAATGGATGTTATAATGCTTGCAGAGTCTCGGCAAAACAGAACGCTGACTGAGATTTGATTTGCAATTAGTAATGAAAATAAATGTAGTTCTTATTGTCTAAGAATAAGGGATTTTATATGTTAACGACCTACAGATACAAAGTAAATAAGCAACCTCATTGTAAATGGTCACTAACATTCACACATGCATTCGTTACTCCAATGATGGCACCGATACGTTGCTGTCGAGAAAGTAACGTTATACCCAGTCATAATTTATTTAAACAGGTTTTTTTTAATATTTTTATACATACAAAATATAATATAAGCTCAGTTTATGATAATCATAGTCTAAGCTCGATTTCAAAATCCCAGCATTAGAATTATGAACTTGGCCAAAGTTTTCGAAGGGTTGGTAATCTTGCAAATAACGCTACTTGACAAATTACTTCGCGGCACTTCTTCATTTGCATAACCCGCGATGAAACTCTCGTTTTACGGAGAAGCAACTAAGTAGAATTAGAATTACTTTGAAGTTGTGGGTAGGTTACAAATTTAGAAGTTTACGATATAGTTGTTTTGAACTATGTAATCTTTCCATATAATAATGACCCTCGGTGGAATCTGTCAAGGACGTATCTACGTTTGTGGACAATATATGTATGTCATATTGATTTTAATGATATAATTTTGTGTTAATAGCCAGCTTTTGATAGTATTCTCCGTCGCCCATAACTCCATCTTACCACTGTTGTATTAAGGGTCAAGAAAGAGTCAATGAAACCACTGGTTAAGTGGCTCTTTTACCATGAGCTTAATGACTTACCGAAGAGACCGATCGCTATTCCCTGATACGTCAGTCAGAGAGTTCATGTACAGATGGCATGAGGGAAGGTTGATCTGAACTCAAGGAATTTAAACAGTGTGGCGATTTAAGCTATAACTAGTGGATGTGGCAGATGTTGTCCTAGCCAAATGTTGGTCAATATTTCAATTTTCCAACTGACTAACTACATGTTATTCCTGCGCCACTGCCCTCTTGGCTGTGTGGCGGGGATCTGCGGGTCTCAAGGGTCATCCTTTTTACCCGGGCTTGGACTCGGGAGAACAAGAGTCTCCCGGTGGAGGGGGGGGGGCGCTGTTTAGCAGGGGTATCCTATCCGTAAGGCTTCAATTTTCGATTAACTATATTTCTACCTGGTCCAATTGTGGCTAAACCGTTTAGTGATCCACTAAAACATACAAAAAAATTCATCAATATAAGTCCAGTCGTTTAGGCGAAGCTCAGTACATATGTACGTACAGAAGAATTGTAAGATATGTATAAAGCGTATTCCGAGTATAACTTTAATAAGTATATCACACTGAAAATAAAAGATGTACTTACCTTGTGGGATTTTCTGCAATTTTCCAGTGGTTTTATGTCTTTTAGGCACTGTGCAGGAGAAACTCTGGTGGGTTCATGTGTGATACTGGAATGAAATGTCTCTATGCTCCATATGTACGTAGGGGATTTTCATCATTATTTGCCGCATCTTCTCCCGTTATCTAGGTTCGACGTAGTATGTCTTTTGCTTGAATTCATCGCGATTTCCTGTCATAATTATGTCCACTTCCACCTTATTCATTTCACTCCTAATACGATCCATCCACCGTTTCTTCGGCCTTCCTCTCGCTCTGTATCATCCACATTCATAGTCATCGCTTTTTTGGTCACGTGGTCTTCATTCCTTCTCATCACATGCCCAAAGATTACGCAGGGCATTTTGATGTGTAAGAATCCTCATACGTTTTTAACGGGTTTTGATTACAGTCGGTGTTTCAGTAATAAGGAAACGAGGGGTTCCTTATAGGCTGGCAATGCAACGGTGATGATTTTGTTATCACGATTATTTACTGACGGCGGTCACCACTAATCATTAGGTTTCTCGTCTGTTGTTACATAAATAACCTTTTATAAGCCGGTTATTTTCCCCCCTTAGAAATATCTTTTGAATGTTCCCCTCGATGAAAAAAGCCTGTCACTTTTGTTAATCATAAATACCATTGTTTTCTACTGCCGTTAATACTACAACATTACGACCCCACATAGACATAATTAAGAAACAATTATTTTACCAATTTTCGACGCGGAGGCAATAAAATTGTAATTGCTTCGTGTTGGAATGACATTACGCTGAAAAATAGCAGAATTCACAGCCACAAATACAATAATAACAACCAAAATACATCACGAAAATAAATAAACACACAGGCATATTCGTTTATATCTACTAAAAGTTTATAAAGACACTATTTCTGTCTGTTTGTTTCGGCATTTGTGTCTCTGAATTTAGAACTTTGCTTGTAACTGATTAGGTTTAGATATCTAATAAGAAAGGTAAGAAGATAATATTTCTATTACTGGCCAATTTGTATCCTGTCAGTTATTCTTCCCCTTAATCATTACGATATTCAAGTCATTTTATTACATGTCCTATTCATCAATCGACACAGGAATCAATTTAATAATAGAAAGAACACATTTTTTTGTATTTGCTGATTCAGTTGTAGCCAGAGAGGTGATAAGCAGGTTTGTTTCCTACTTCCTTCTTTGCTGGCACCACGTCAACAATGCTCTCGGTGTTGCAGGTATTCATGGACGGCATTGAGCCCTTCACCCTTGCAGCTCGTCATTACTTTTTTTGTGACAATTGGCAGCAAACGAGCAGTCGAGCCGTCTGATGTGACAGTCACCGCCGTCCATGTACATCTGCAACACCTCTGGCGCTCCAAACGTGTTGCCCACTGAGAAGAAAGGGAGGATTCCATTTTATGAATACTAGCCAGCTGCTTCAAATCAACATCCATGGATAACTAAATCTCCTCGCGTGATAATGTTCCATTAGGTGGGGTCCGGAAGCACTGTAAGAGTTGCCTCGCTCTATTGAATTTCCCCAGACTGAGACATTTCATAGGAGATATAGTATATAGGATCGTCATTGGTGTATGAAATCATATTACTTGAATTGCTGGGTTTGGTGACCTTGTGAAAAACACTGAAATGAACCTTACAAATTTAGTTTATACTAATTGTTACGATTCATCCTCGCTTCGTGTCCGGAAACGTTATCTATAGATTACATAAGATGGTTTTGGGATATATAATACTCATTAATGTTTACAAAACTTTATTTCGGAATAATCTTAACATTTACAAAGTTAGCCTTAATAATTGTTACTATTTTTTATCTAGCCTATCTGTCTATAAACTTTATTTCAACTCATTTTTTTTCTTACACCGCGGGTAGATATCAATTGAATTTGGATAAAAAAGAAACCTAGATGTTGAGACATTAAACGTGAAAAAAATCTGTTGTTTAGATTCGTTCTTTTTATAGTTAGTACAGATAATACCATAAAACTATTGTACGAACAAATGTTGTCGTCGGAATCGGAGAGGGACACACAGAAATATTGATTTTTATTGTCAAAAAAGTTCTTTTGTAACAACAACATCAGATATTATTCGTAATATTATTGAGAAGTAGAAAAATAAGCAAGTCTTACAGTAAAGAAGAAAAAATATTTAGCAAGAACCTTCAAATTAGTTATATAAATAAATGTCGAATAGCCAGCTAAAAGAAATTGCAGCGAGAACTAATGAGAAGGCTCTTTGTCTAATTCACTAATGAATTCGATTGGTTTACAGTGCCCTTAACTTTTTGCCCAATAGTTCCGTCCGGAGTCATATGACATAACAGTGAAATGAAAATACTAGAATATATGTATTCCGTATAAAAACAAGAGTGCAATATATATATTCGTAGAAAAAAGCCATAACGTTTCCCAAGAATAATAACAGTAATTATGCAGTACACTTACAGCATACGAATATGCAGCATATAATTTCAACAGCATATAATGGTAAATGTATCTATTATAAAAAACTGAAACAAATGTATAAGTAAAGTTTAGGAGACATTTATGTGCCTTAGTTAAGTCATGCACAGTTGATCATACTGTGCACATTAATAGAGTTTGGTGTAGTTTGACGTTCGAAAAGTGTTTATAAAAACCAACTTCGAATATATATTATTTAATTCATTCATTCAATAATTCAGCGTTAACTACATGTAAGTTTGTTTATCTATAAAACCGTAAAATACAATTTTAGCTATTAGAAGAGCAATTTTTTCTGACTTAAAAAATTGTAAGTTAGGGTAAACATAGGCAATAGTAAGAAAGGTGTTGGTTTCCATGCTGCTGTGGTTTGACTGGAGCAGCTTTGATTGCAACTATTGATTTATTGATTTAGATATTGATTGAATATGTCATGATAAGCTAACACAGCCGCGTTACTTAGGCCAAGGAGAAACCATTAACCCGCGTGTTATCAGTTCTACTCTTAATAAAATTATTTACGGTTGAAATTAAAGAGGATGAGACCTCACCCGAGCACGTTATTATTACCACGCATGGTTACCTTTGGGTAACTTATGACTACACGTACTAATCCTCTCGTGAAATTGCTATAAGCCACCTTGAATATTTTGTGTTGTAACTATAATTCTCTTTTGAATTTGAAACATTACATCACGGAACGACATAAATATAATCTGAGGCAACCGAAACGGAATATTCATAATGAACGGCTCTGCGACGTCTGATTTTGAATATTCTGACTGTGAAAATATTTTCTATTCATATGATTCATTTGAATCAAAGATTTACGTATATAAAAAAAATTGTAATTTCATCTTTCTTTAGTTTAAATTTTATGTTATTAAATTAGTATTAATTTACTTTGCAACAATACGCAAGCACAATGTTTGATGGTATACACTTCTATACATGCATAGAACCTCCCTCCCTCCCACGAAGGAAAACATGCATTTATGATAAATAAAAGTGTATACCAACATACATACCGCATTATATTTGTTTCAATATTTTTACTTTAATTTTGGTTGGTGCAAGAATACGCCCCCGAGTTTTTTTGCTTATGAGCACGCAATGGGCCACTAATAGATAGGTCTAATCGTCTTACGTGAGCTTCAGTTTTCATCAATACGATGTTGGATACGTAAAAACAATTTGTAAAGCAACACAATAGCTAGTATAACGTTCACAGTATTATTCTATGGTCGTGAGTTATTCATTTAGTGTGGCGGCACGCGATCGTTTTCGGAAATACATGATATTTCACGGTACACTGCCGTGACGAGTGATGGAGTATCGAAGTTAGTGTAGATGCTGACTAGGAAAATATTTTGGGGCATCGAATTCGTGATTTGAAATCATGATAATTACTAATGCACAAGTCGTGGTGCTAAGTTCTTTACGTGTCGATTAAGTTATTGTTCTTATTCTAAAATTAACTGTCTCGTTAGACATGTAGATACTAGTTGGAGTTCTTAGTTACTGAAGGCATGAAGAGGGACCCGGGAAGGGTTTGGTTTTCACTTTAGGAATGTAGGTAGCTACTCACCTCGGCCTTCGACCGCGACGCCTCGATCCACAGTTTGTAATTGAAGATATGATATTGTTGAATCACACACGCACTTTTGAAACACTTATTTGATGGGCCCATCCAAATTGATAGCGTTTTTTGGTTGAATTTTGACGGAGCACGGTAGATAAACGTTCGCAAGCGCTGCAGTGATGTTCGGCGGATAATCAGTAGCGCCGCGCCGCACGGTGGTTGATGGAAACAACTTTTGCAGCGATCTTCTTCCGCGCGGCAAGCGGATGGTGCGAATGTTTGAATTCATCGGCCGAGGAGGAGAATAGGGAAGGATCAGGAAACCTAAACACTGTCAAATGTTTTTTTACATGTTTTGGTTGAGCTCGTTACTGTTTTTTTCTCGGTTGCCAATATTTAGATCTATCGGATTATCTCATTTATTACAAGGACGGGAGTTATATTCCCAACGGTCGTTTCATAATCAACCATCGTTTTTTTCTTGCTTAAACTTTTCAAGTGTCATAATTTTTAAGTCAAATCCGTGTTCAAGGCCTAAACAAGTGTATTTTTATCAACGACAAAATTCGATGACATTAAAATGATTTCAGACATTAATTTGTCATTAAGTCAATGTATTGATAAAATGTAAAGAACATATTTCATGTATCTATAAGCAGAATTAAGTCGGACGCGATCGATAGCTAGATGGGACTTTCCGAAGGTCACCGTACTTTCCGACCGACTATAAGCCATCGGTCTCGTTTGTTATCGTTAGATAGCGGTCGCTAGGTGATGATGGAGTTCTTTCGACGACGTAAAAGCCTTTGTAACATGTTACTACCCCTTCCATCACTTTCTACTAGAAAAACATCGTTAAATATTCCCTATTGCATCTAAATTACAAGAAAACTCGTCACCTGTGACGGGCTGGAAATATATTAAGGCTACCATTAGTAAAACTTTGAATACGTTATATAATAAAGTGATCGAGTGAATGTCATAAAACCCCTTTCCCAAGTCAGAGGTTGGCTTTATAACCCAATTTTACGTATTAACAGCCACGAAAATTGCTAAGTAATTTAATTAATGCATGTAAGATTTTATCAAATAATTTGAAAGCCGTATTAAGTTATTAATAAAAACATTAAAACGAGTTTGCCACTGACACTCTATCTTGATAGTATATTACAGAAAGAGTATTATTAAAAAGGGTGTTTGGAAACGTACACATATTAAATATACAAATTTATTAATTAATTAATATAACCGAATCAGGACAATGCTTTACCGGTATTACTAAATACCGCTTTGCAGCAGCGTTTATTGTTTTTTCCTTTGTTTTCTTTTGATGTGGTTTTTGATTATGAGTGTTACATTCAAGTAATATAAATGATATCTCTCAGATATGCTATGATCATAGCCGACTTCTGACTTAGTACTCACCCTCAGATATGCTATGATCATTGTGAAAGCACTGGTGTGCGTAATAGTAAATTGTTTTGGAACCAAATAATAATAGTTACTTTACCTTTACCACATCTTTCATACACACATACACACACACACACACAAACAAACACTCCAACACTACAACAATACAAAAAAATACAAGGCTATTGCTGTTACTTTGCAGCATTCAGTTTATATTGTTATCATCCGCAATAACTAGTTCAACGGTAGCCACAGCACAAGTTACATGAGTCAATGAACCACTGTTTAATAAAGTGCCAAGTTAAATGTATACATTTGTATGTTTAATGTCTATTTCTTCCTTTCCAATTTCCAAATCGATTCAAAGGAAAACCCTTAGGGTCTTAAAGAGATATATGAACTCGTATCTGGAATTCTATTATCACAGGAAACCAATGAACACGTTTTATTACTTTCATATTGAACCTGAGTTCATTTTCAAGTGCTTACGGATTTGGGAGCTATGTCAGCCATTGCACTAAAATTAAAGTTGCGTTTGATTACAAAAAAATAATAGTAGTGTTAATTGGTCGAAAAAAAAACAAAATTAAAAAAAAAAACGATTAAAAATAGAGTAGAAAGTGACACTGAACGTAACTTTCACACACTCACACCCCTGCACCAGGACTCCTTGGTTATGCTTGTTGTCGTCCACAAATATGATATTACAAATATCCACGGCCTAAGAACAAACATTTTTCCGTCACAAACACGTAGTGTATGTAGTCTGAAATTAATATTAATATTATTAAATGTCTGCCCCATCCGAGAATCGTTCTCGGGACCTCTCGCTCTGTAGGCAGAGTCACTATCTACTGAGCTACAGGGTCGTGGACTGTTTTGTTTTTGCCTATTTAATATAATATGGTATGGCAATATAATTAATTAATTTATCTATTAAAACTGTATTTCGTTTGGGTTGTTAAGAAACAAAATATCAGAATGTTTTCACAATGCAATGAAACTTTCGCGGTTTTTGAACACACATGAGATAATTTTAAGGGAGTTATACCAGAAATTTTTTGAGGCGATGAGCTAGATTAAATGTAATTGTTACTGATATTTTGATTAAAAACAGGCGGGAGTGTAGTCAAGCATCGACTTATAATATGTAAAAATAAACTTAATCAATGGATTGTTTGAAGAAGCTTCCTGTCACAATAGATCACCATACTAGTACTAATACTGTGAGGCCTCTTTGTTATTGAAGGCACTGTATATTATGGTAAAATTATTCGGTCATACGTTGAATCAAACTTCATCTGGTTGAACTACTATAGTTTAATAGTAAATGCTCAATTTTATACTTTCACTTAAGTTTTAAATTAGCTTAACCTTATACGTCTGTATCGATCAAAGGACATAACGTAACAGCCTTAATTTCAATTGGCTCTCCTCATCAAGAAGAGGTCTTTTACTTAACAAGATCTCGATAAACAAGGAGTGCGCGCAAACCAAGATTGGAAATCGATAGTTAACATTAACAATTAACAAAATAGAAATAGTACCTGCATAGTTTTAGGCCTGGGTTTTATTAGGAAATATATTAACTTATGACATTTTTTATTTATGGACGAATTGCATTGGAACTAACTTTAAATATTAATGGGCAACTACATTAGTTAAACCGTAACGAAATCCGTTAAGCCGCGTCTGAAATTAGCGAGTACCAACGCATAGACAGACAGACAAAAATTTTCGCTATATCACATAAAAATTCTCATTATATGTATAGATAAAACGCAAATATAATTAATATAATATATAACTAATAAAATAAGTAAAATACATATGAATATAATAATATATTAAACTAAATTTAATACACAAAAAAATACCATAAATATTACGTGATTATATAACTATATAGCGAAATAGTTCATTGTAAGAAGAGCTTGGATAAGATTTCACAATAAGATTCTTGACGTTTTCACACAATGGGAAACGAACGGCCGAATTACTATTGTATGTATTGAATACGATGTTGGCTTTTTCGTAGTCACCTGATGGTATCTCGAAAATCTTTACAAAGAATTAATATCGCTTATGGCAGTATTATATGCCCAATGACATTCAATTTCTTTAGGGTTAAAATGAAAGAGTGAGCTGAATGAGGACTGTACAGTGTTTAGATTTGTCAAAACTTAGTTACATTATGTTATTTATTGTTATAATTATCACTTGTTTCGGCGAATGCAAAGTTCGTGAAAATAAATAATAAATAAACGATTACAACTCACAGTCTTGCGATAGGATTTTATGTCGATGACAATAAATACATCACAAATAGAGACGACTCGAAGACAAACTGGAACTAAACCCCAGCCATCCTCAACAGGAGGGACCGTTTATAGCCTTCGTCGGTTGTTAAGCAGAGCGCATGACAAGTAGGAGAGGTTGTCATGAACTCGAGGATGGTTGTAGCACTTTACAACTATAAATATTATAACAAAACGAATAATCATAAACTTCTTCTATAATTTTACAAAGCACTATTGCCACTGGTCCATCACCTCTGACGTCGGAAAGGGCCATCAAATGATTGTCATTTCGGAAGGGCTTTTAAATGATACTAAATAATTGTAGTACGGATGGTGAGTATATTTGGATTATGTTCACTGCTCTTCCCCAAACGCCATTATAGATTCGGGAACGCGTTTTATTTCGTACACACCACTCGATTGACGTCTCTAGATGTCTCCGTTGGTCTACGTTACGAAAGAGGTGGATATGCTATTATAATATAATATTAATTGTTTTACAAATTTTATCAACTGTAATTATCAAACAAAATAATATAATGTGGATTTTTATTTGGATATTTAAATAGTTGATTATATATTATCTTTTGTTATTATTATCGTCATTAAAGATCTTTATAATGTTTACCATATCTTTTGCTGAAAATAAACTATTAGGTGGTCAACCATGGAATAGTAAATAATTTTGCACTATAGTTGTGAGGAGTATTGCTACACGCATGATTTTACTTTACTGTATGTGCTTGAAAATTAATTGTAAATTACCAAAATTTATTTTCAGTTAGGACTTATGTTTCGTAATGCCTTCGTAACACTTCTATAGTATACCACTCCTATGACACTATCGATCAGACGAAGTTGTTGACAAGTAGCTGCGACTTCACAAACAAGCTATATGAATTATATTTATACGTTTGTTTACAGGGTTTTAGTGCTTTTATACGAAACTTTGAAGACAAAAACAAAAAAAAAGTTAGGTCAATAGTTATTCTATTGAATCATAGTTTTGAAGACTATTGTTTCATTGTCAAAGTATGTTTAACAGACTGGCTGTCTGATGATAACTGGTCACTAGGTCTAACGACGTCCGCAACACAAGAGGCATCATAAACGCGTAAGCGGCAAAGGTTGAAGCAGAGTATTTACTTATCGTAGGTATATTTGTTTTAAAAGCGTCGCTCGAACAGGAAGGAAACAGACTCGAACTAAAGTGAAGTAAATGTAGATAATTTTTCATGGAAAATTAATCAAGTCAACATATTGTTACGAAGCTTCTCGAAGGACAGTCGATAGAGAATGTCCGCATATTTACAAAGTTTCTGGAAGGGTGGCCGACCCTTATATTGAAAACAATAGAGGCAATAAAAGTGAAACCCAGGTAGTAATAAAAACTACCTGGGTCACTTTAGGCCAATCTCGCCCTTATGCCATAAGCAAAAGATGCGAGATTGGCATACATGAGAGCCGAAATGGGGTTGTTTATCTGACCCGCTATTGTTATGTCGATTTCCGGGAATTATTGTTGTTGTTTACTTCAACGAAGGGCGTGGAAGGATCTGGAAGCCCGGAAATCGATATAAATAGCGGGCAGGGTCGGCCACAAGGCATTCGGTTTTCGAATACGAAGCGAAGAGTTCTCTCCCTACGAAGGGAATACCTGCGATCTACGAGTGTAACTGTGATTGTGAAGTGTGTGTGAAGTAAAATAAAGTGTCTGCGGAACTATTGTGGCATTTTTACGAGCCTACGGATCCTGACACGTAACAATATTAAAGCATAATCAGGGACTTCAATAAGCAATCAGAAACATCAAATCGCAATCCATGAAATTAATTCAGCTGAACTACGCCACTAAATAGTTCGCACGGAATATCGGTGTTGAAGATTAATACTATTAACATAAATTTGATAAAAAACAGTTTCATTTATTGAAATTGTTTTATATAAAATATACGATATAACAATAATACAGGTGTGTGTTTGTACCTATCAATGTAATGTATTCTTTATAAGTTCTTTATAAGTTAGTGCTTGACTATCATATTATTTGGTGGTAAGTGGTAACGTTGTCTGGCTGTACCAGGGAAATAACTTAGTAGGACCACTATAGTTATTATATATCACACAAACTTATAGATTCTCAGGTCCAAGACGAACTTTCATTTCTAAGATCCAAGATGTGGCCAAGGTCCAAGTGGACCGGGTAAAGTAAAAGCCTTGCGTGAATATAGGTCCAACACCTAGGGTTTGTTTTGCGGCACATTAATGAATGGACCCCCGTTTCGTTGCACACTTTTTGGCATGGGCAGCTGTCGGCGTAAAGAGGTGCGGCACCCATTTCACGATCAAGGGGATTGAACCCCCATGAGCGGGTAGAAATCCGAACTCGAAGAATCGTTATTACGTCAGACATTTCCACCTTCGAGCATATAACTTCAGTTACTCCACTTCAACCGGCTTATTATTATTCACGTTTACCTTTAAAATGACCATATGACATTGACCTAGACAAAAAAATAATTTCTTCACTGTATGAGTTATAAATGGCCTTTCCTCTGTACGAGAGTGGTCCCGCCGTTCGCATTAATGTTCGACGGCAAAAGAGGGATGAAGGAAGTTTAATGTCTATTTATATATTCTTTTATTATGTGTCTTTTAATTCCTCACTTTTAAATTAATTATTTTGTCACAGAACAAAGTGATAACATTGTCTATATTTATACTAATACTAACAGGGCTGAACATGTACATAAAATAGTTTTACTCGATTTTAATGAAGGCAGATTATAACCTTATAAAAAAACCGAAATAATCTAGTCGACTGTTTAATAAAATCTAATGAACCATATCCGATAAATTGGAAAATGGTGATTGAACTTAAATAAAGTTCCCGTGAGTCATGTGTCACTCGTTCCTGTCACACATATTGCCAGGTAGTAACACATCAAAAGTTGGTCGACAGGAGGCCATGAAATGGCAGCGAGCTCCCTCGAGCGTAAAGGGCAGTGAGGCGGCCCGCCCTTTAATACACCACGTTAGAATGGACACAAAACACGTTTCAGGGCATTCCATGAAAAAATTAAGCCGTTATAGTATTATTAGCATATAAAAATGTTAAATTTGGTACACATATAGTAGATTGGTTAAAATAATGTGACTTAACGTTACACGTGTACTGTAATGAAACTATCTGTATGTAATTCGTGTTAATTGTTGCATTTTTTTAACGAACGTGTACACACTCTTAACCCCTTACTAGGATTGTGTTGCGGGTGGCAAGAACACTCATGACACGTTACTACGTACTTGTCTACCGCGATTGGGAATCGAACC
This sequence comes from Megathymus violae, assembly GCA_003671415.1. Taxonomy (NCBI): domain Eukaryota; kingdom Metazoa; phylum Arthropoda; class Insecta; order Lepidoptera; family Hesperiidae; genus Megathymus; species Megathymus violae. The sequence goes on from PDGT01000002.1 coordinate 1,182,066, forward strand.
CCAAGCCCAAAGCCAGGCAGTTTCACTATCAACTAGGCAACAAATATTTTTCTTTATAATTTGACGTTTAATAGTTTAAAAGATATAAAAGAAAATTAATGTATACGGATAATTAAAAAAATATTGATATAATTTGGTTTTTGTTAATATAAATTATATAAGAAAATGCCAGGTGAAGTGAGAATGTGAGCATTGTTTGAAAAAATCTAAACTTTATATAACTCACGCGTGTTCGATTGAGAGTTGACCGATTTTCTTGTAAATGTTATGATCACAAACCGTATGCGTCTCATTGCTGCGGTCGGCTGTCCAAGTAGACTTAGACGACTTAGGCTTCATCACCACTTACCATCAGGTGCGATTATAGTCAACCATCAACTTATGTCAATAAAAGCCCTGAATAAGTTTCTATTATCAGGTTCCCTATTTGAGACAACTTCTTTAGAGAAAATTATGTAGAACCGAAGGGGTTGAGGGTTTCCACACGCAGATGTTTTTCAATGGATCAAGTCATAACTAATTCCTAATAGGCGCACAACTGAAAATTGAACTCAAACATTCCGCACGGAAGAACATAATTCAAATCACTAGTCTAAATGATAATGATTTACTTTATGCCTTTCGTGTTTGCTACGGTTAAATTAAACTAATTTAATGAGATACTTATGGTCAATAACGGTACAGGTAACTTACTGTTACAGTGGTTCCACCACCTAAACAGCAGTGACTGATTTGTAAGAGTTGAGGATTATCACGCAGATTGAATTTTGTTCTGGAATATACTCTAACATCTGCTGGATATACTTTTAACGGAGTACGCCGAATTCTTAATGTCACTAGACTATAACCGACTAGCCGCGGCACCTCACGGTAAGTGTTCACCGACCATGGACATCTATAATACCGATGGCATTACTGATAGATTAATAGACGAGGAGAAAGCGAGGTATCCGCGTGTAACTGGCACTCTAACACTGCAATTAAAAGACGTTTGAGACTTTTCACGGATGATTCTAGAAATTGGATGATAGCTGGCCAAGCAGATGGATAAACCTGTCTGAACGTAGCGATCTATATGGAGTCCAGTGAGCGACAAGTGGGTATTGGTGAATCGTCTTTTGTTTAGGGTGAATCACGAGTAGGGTTGGCTTGGAATTAAGATGTATGGAACCTCTTATACCTCAAAATATATGTATACTAGAATTCCGTTTGTTGGGGCATGGACGTCAAATATGACATCGCAAATATCCATGAGCTGAGAACGAACATATCTATCACATATACATATCTGCTCCGGTCGAGAATCGAACCCGGGATCCCACGCTCAGCGGGAAGGGTCGACTAACTGGGCTACGAGGTCGTCAATATTTTTATCGTCTACAATTTTAGTTTAAGTTGCGCGCACGCATTGAGTTACTAATATATTATTCACCCTCAAATTTATTGTTTTACAGGTAAAACCCGCAGGTATTGTGACGTGAGTAAAGAACTTTAAGAGCTGAAGTTAAACTTTTCTTTTGTCATTAATATACAACAAGAGTTCGCCTCGACGAAGTTTTTGGTAAGAATGAACTTTCAAGAATGAAACTCCAGAGAGGACGCGATCAAAAGTTAAGATATACATAAAAATGAACATTGCTATATACTCGACATTGCAGACTGCGCCGAAGTTTGACTGATCCCCACAAAAGTAGTCACTTAATTTTTCATTGTACATTTTTATCACACTGACACAGAATTTACATGTCTGTCAAACGCCTATCGTTATCTCTGTCCATTTCGCGGTCTCTCAGTATGAGTAAAAGAGACAGTCATCGCTGCCTCAGTACGAATATGTTAATCATTTAAAAGGCAACGACGGTTTATATAATTCGTCTCACGTTGTGATCGACGCGTCTGTCAATAGGTAGCGATTCGGTGCTACGTTTATATGAAATATTAAAATATTGCTACGTGACAGGATTCACGGGTTCAATAAAAGTGAAGTCGTTCTGAAAATATTTTATTATACTATCAGTAAACACAGTGCGACACTATTTAAATATCGCAGTCAGACAGTTCATCGTAGATACCTGTTTCGCCCCCGAGAGAACCCGTTGGTTGATTCAAAAACTGAATGACCAACGGGCGGCTTGCCCTCCATTGTAGAAAAAGTGGATCACTTAATAACTCGCACATACTGAAATCACGTTTAAGACTATTTTAGCGACCCGTTAGAAGCCAAATTGTGCTTATAATGTGAACTGGTCCCTGTCCCACCTTTTTAAATTTATTTCTGGCTGGTGATACGTGTTAATTACGTCACGTTGAATCTGAAGAATGAATTTCTATTCTATTTTACTCTACTCTACTCTGTTTAATAATCATTATACTTATTCTATAAATTTTGAGAAACAAAATTCAAATACATTTATTCGTGTAGTTATTTCGTACATAAACTAATGCATGCCATTTTTTGTTTCTAAAGTGTGCTTTATTATTCTGAAGAAGAAACGGCGAAAGAACTCAGCACTTTGTTTAAAGCAACATATGGCAATTACAAAGGAAGTTTTTACCTGCCTGGAATCGGTTGCGGCACCGGTATTTCCAGGTGTTCCTGCCATTCATATATTTATTAAGATCAATTAATGAATGAATGAATTAAGATTCATCTTTAACTGTGGATATTTCAAAGCTTTCGTCATAGTGCTATCCTACATTATATTATAAGGCCTTTGTGTGCAATTTTTTATGTATATAAACCGTCTGGTTTTGGTTATTCGGTGCTTGTCAATCTGTCCAGTTTTGGTTGTGTCATGTATCAGTATTATGATTTTACTGACTTAAATTGACGATTCCCTAACCCAGTGTATTAATCCTGCCTGTCAATCAAAGGGTCCCGCATTCCGTACAGGGACAGAAATTTGACAGATTAATGCATTTTCACCGTAGGCTGTCAAATCTGTTAGGTATTGGCTGTGTGTCGTCTGTCGATCAGTGTCAAGATTTTATTTAAACATTTTGGCGACTCCCTAACCCAGTCGGTAGTGATCTCGTCTGCCAAGCAAATCGTCCCGGGTTCGGGATCCGATCGGAATATATATTTATAGATAAAGTGTGTTAATGGCGATTGGGTATTCGTAACGTCTTGATGTAATGATGCGAGTGTGTGATTCATTATAATTTTTGTAATCATCACAATATTGTGTAATAAATCTTTGTATACCTTGGACGTTATTCTGATAGTCTAAGCATATTAGTTCATTGTGTACGTAATTGGTTTGATAAATTAGTAATTAATTCGGTATCTTATTATCGTTCATAACAATTGGATATTACTTTGAGTATATTGTTGTATAATTACGTGAACATAAAGCCAATAGCTCGATGGACTTGTGTACAACGATGTACACAAGTTCCGAAAGAGGTCGACTGAGTTAGGCAACTGCGGGTGCGGTCGCTAGTGGGATGAGTGACAGCTAGTGGTGAAATGACAGGCTTTTCCGTGTCTTGGAGGGCACGTAAGTTGTCGGTTACGGTTGTTATATATCGCGGTTGGCTAATAACTGTCGAGACTTAGATCGACCATTAATCCTCCACCAATGAACTGGGATATGGTCGTTACAAACAATAAGTGAATAAATAATTTTAAATAATTTGATATGCTGTATGGTCTATTCTGTATGTTATTATTGACATGGTGTCTGGTGTCCGTTCTGTATCATTTAGGCTATGATCGGGTTTTCCGTTATTCAGTGTACTGTGGGGTGTGTACTCTAGGGATGTTATGAATCTCCGTAACCGTGACTGAAACTATCGTATATTCGAAATAAAAATGTAAACGAAACCGTAACCGTAAAAAAATTCGAATAATTTCAGATAGCGACAGAGTCTAAATTAAACACGTTATGACAGGTTTTTGCCGGTTAAGGCGTTAAATTAGCGTCGCTCTCATTTTTAGACGGCTTTTATTAAATTTTTAAGGTTATTGTTCTTTTTTAAGATTATAATACCAGATAATACCTAGAAATAAAGGCAGTGTTACTTTGTAAATACATTATATTATACATTGTTTTTCGAATCCTAAATCATCTGATATCCGTAATCGTAACCGAAACCGGTAAAATATTATTCATAAATCTGTATCCGAATCCGGATCCGAAATTTCATATTCATTCTTCATTTCATTTCATACACATCCCTAGTGTACACAGACCTTAATTTGTTTTTTTTATGATCCTGAACCAGTGTACGTGGGGTGCTTATGCCCTTGGTTTTCTGTACATTAATACGTCATATGTAGGAAAATGAATGAATTAGCGTTGTTTTAATAGTCTTTGAATTCATAACTGGTAAGACCATCTTCTACTGTTGTTCTTCGGTTACTCGGTGTGTGTTAAATAAAAATTGATTATTTGAAATCTTTTCGACAAAATTTTGCCAATTCTTCACCCAAAACGACGGTGACAGTGACAACCAATATTTTTACTTTTCTCCCGACATCCAAATTAAATAAGGAATATTTCAATATTAGCTCTAACGTTGCTTTCACCGAGATCTTTTTTACCTACCTCGAACATGTGTAATAAAAATGTTTATATAAAATCGTCATGTATATGTACATAGAAAGTCTCGGCGCCGGGGGAAGATTCTCACCTTTAACAGCACACTTCGATACATTTGAAAGATCAAAGGAACGATGTATGGAGTGAAAGAATTTATGAAGTGAAAGAAATTATTTCTTTATATATTTCTTAAAGCATTTTCATTTCCTTAACATTGTATTAGAGCAACCTTGAGATGTTTTGTTAATAACAAATGACAGCTGTCAGCGGTGCCGCCATCTTGTTCACTGCTATTTGAGACACGACGCAAGGCGGGAAATCGTGTTCAGGTGTAATCTTAGTATACGTATACATTGAACGTCTAAGAGTATTTTTTGTTAATTTAAACTTTTTAGCCTTACGAAATGTATTAGACCGCGGGGAACTAAAAACATTCTCATCTCTCGAAGTCAAGGCTGTCTTCTAATGCTATTGAGGGATGAGATTGAAAGTCGAAAAACATAAAAAAGTATAATTATGACAATAGGTAAACAATAGTTTTAATTATTTATGGAATGCATGCGTAACAGAAATGCAATACGATAAAGAATATGTATCTTTAGGTGTTTGATGGTAAATTAATACAGGTGGTAAGCACACACAAACTTTACAAATAAATAATTTTTGACGAGCCCAGACGGTAGTGACCCCGCCTGCCGCGCTGGGCTCGCGTCTTGTTCGGGGCAGGCATGTGTCAGGTAAATGTTTGTTCTCGGGTCATGTGTATTTATTATGTCGTATTTTGTATGTCAATGCAACTTACAACACACGGAATCTTACTATTTATTGTTTGTTGTGATGTTTATAATATCTGGTTAAATGTTAATAACAATAATAAGCGTTGTACCTGATGCTGCTAGTTTTATTTCGGTCTGTATTTCATTTCAGCCGCTATGTTAAGAACTATGTATATCTTAACATAGCATCATGTGATTCGGTTATCAGATTCAACCATTCATGACTTTCTTATAGATCAAACGCAGAACATATTGAAAATTCCATGAATTATAAGCACAAGGAGTTTAAAACACAATACTTGTATCACTCGTGTCAGAACTTTCTTACGTATAAAACTCCTCATGTAAACGTCACCAGGGAGATTCACAGTTATGATGGACTTCTACCGGATAAAACCACCGCGAGTGTTTCTCTGGTTGTTTTCTTCCTCTGGTCAGTTCCTGGGTACGTTCTCGTATTTATCCGCTAGTATACGTAGTATTTAACGCATTGAAAAACGTGAAGTGATC